>VICI01001308.1:0-23718 GCA_019593645.1 Akabosia matsudoensis
ATAAGAACTAGTGCTGCACTTTACAGGTATCAAGGTATGTTACAAGCTCAATATGTACAGTTTAAATGGTCTTTTAAGCACCTTAACTTGTGAGTGCATACAAAACCGCATTTATGGATTGTATGTGTAAGCTCGTTTCGGCGGTCGGCAGACGACACTGTCTTGGTATACAACGTCTAGTAAAAGAAGGTCTACATATACACAGTAATCGAGGTAATTGCATACGATTTTTAGCGATCATTTTGAAAATAATGAGGAAGTAATGAATCTGAGGTTGTGATTCATTACCTGTTGTGCGGCTTCAGTCAATGACGACGGTCAATAGTGTTTCGGAAGAAAAATTCTTCATCCTTGTGCAATAAAAGTAGAAATAGTTTTGGCTGACTGTTACCAAGGTTTTGTCTTCTTCTCATACGATAAAAGAAAATTCAAGATCAAAAGGTAGGGTAGTAGTTAGTAGCTCTCTCATTGTGATTTTATCAGTTGTGTATGTAAACCCAGAAGGTTGGGGGGGAGAATTGCTTTATGTTTCAACATTTGGCAGGAGTCTGCTCAGAAGGGGATCGAATCTGGACCACATGCCGCAGTTATATCGCATTCATTCCAATAATTTTATGTGACTTGGATTTATTCTAGACATGCCAAATTTCCTGGAACGACAACCCGAGAACCCGCTTTCTATTTATAGATTAATAGAAACTTCATATACTTCACACCTAAGATTTAGATTTTTTATATTATCACGACAACAGATATTAGAGCCCATCTTATGTGTCACATATTAGTCAACCGGTCTGATTGCAGAAACTGCCACGGTCCATGAACTAAGAAATTGTAACAATTTATAGAAGCACATGAAAATTCTTTATTTACGTTTTTCAAGACTAATGTACACATACTGATCGTGTTTAGAGCAAGAATTGAAGAGGGGAGGAACGAACAGCCGTTAAAAATCATCTTTCAAAGAAAACATAGAATATGATTTCGTTGACACCGGTGCCAAGTTTCCTGTCCCTAACAAGAAAAGATTCAATTCCCACCAGCTATTTTCTTTTGATGATTACAAGTGCAAATCCCGTTTGAGTTTTAACGCTGCATACGCTCCAATCGACCACAGAACAAAAGTACAACACAAGCACTGTCGTGAGATATCGTCTAGGTACTTTGTGGCTAGGTTGAGTGTGCTTTTTAATTGAATGAAAGTTTCAATTAATGCATGCAAAATAACTCGACACACGAATTGCGGAGTAGTTGTCACAGGGGACCAAGAAAACAAATTATGCAAGTTAACTGTGTAAGCCGGTCTGGCGTATCAAGGTATACTGCAAAATCATCGCATCCATATGCACTACACACATTCATTACTAAAATGATTGCCTTCATCCGCGAACCTAACTAAATGAAACAAGCGTCAGAATATTTAATTTGAACGATCCAGTCCGCTCGTATGACTTAACTCAACATACAAGGAATGTCGATCGGTTTAAAGGATTGAACATATTTAGAAATCACAGATGAAGGTGAAACAGCCCTTGACTACGCGATCAACCAATGTGCACAGCCCAAAATCAGGTAGATCGGCGCAATTGGAACTTGTCACAGTTGCTCTACCAAATTCCCATCGGTGGAAATGACGTTGTTTGAATAATTGGAATTAGGTAAGCATATTTCCATCCATGACATGCCTCTTTGCCTTGTCTACGCTTTGTAATTTTCTGAGTGTTTTTGTGGCTTTAATATTTCATGCATTTGCAACCTGTACAATCACAGCAATTTCGTCGTGTGTCATCTTTTCACGAATTATTTTCTTTTTTCTAAAATATGAGCAAAAACTAGAAAATGTGTTATAGCACGTACACGTTCACCAGAGTACCGCCACTGCCTCAGTTTTTTTTTCTCACTAAGCTGAAAAGGCAACACGTTCGCGTTCAATTTCTCCAGAACGGTGATGATGATGACTGCCAGACAACGCTAAGGAATATAAGCACACGCTCTTTCAGTATGTTTTGCAAGCGCCGCTTTATTTACTGTGTATGCTTTTATGGCAGCATAAAAAAGACTCAACCTTTCCAAGCTCCAGACTCACATAATCTTTTTTTTTTTTTGCTATTTAATGAAATATGACCAGGTTTGATTTAATATCACTCAAGCAACAGAAATGATGGAAAAACAACACGAGAGTGTTTTCTTGTACTCTCATCCACTCACCATTCATCTCTCTTTACTTTCTCTTAAACAAACTTATCCGAGTTGGAATGGATATAAAAATGATAGGACGTAACGTTTACCATATATAACCTATTCAGAAGCAGGGGCACTTCAGAACATTCTACTTCCTGCCACACACGTAAACCTACCTTGCTAACAAGTATTTATCAGATGTAGATGGAACCAAAGCTTGAGATATGAATTATAAAAGAAAACTTGTTTCCGTAGAAAATGTTTGGCATTTCTGCAACAAAACAAATGAAGCAGAGACAGGCATGGCTTAGAGTTATTTGACTAGAATGCAAGGTGCTACAGCAAAAAATCAATAAGATTGGATATTAATCTAAATACGAACAGGTTTTATCTCTTTGATTGACAAATTGGTTCATATATTTTCAATCCGAATATTGGGTAAATGGTTGTATTTCTGTATTTGTATTTTCAAACGGGACTCTTTTGTCGATACGCGTTATCAATGGACCGATGCGTGCTTCAGATCACTTCAAAGGTAACTATCAAGTTTCTACCACGAATACTAGTAGACATGAGGGTTTTTGCTGAAATTGCTATCACGTCAACTGGATGAAATGAGTAAAGCTATGATAGAGCTCAGCCCGGTTAACAATTGTGTTTCTCGCAGACGATGAATCAGGTGGTGATATCGAGAAGAATAGCAGATGGGAATGACTGTTGCTTCGAATAACATTTGTTAATAGCATTTGTTGCAGTTTAGATTTGTAAGTGCTGATTAACAAAGGGGAACTAGATCCAAGAGTGAAACAACTCTGATTAATATTGTTTTTTCATCCCCGAACATAGCCCATGTAATGCTCTACAACAATATTAGTTTTAGGACTCCATTTCCCTTTCACATTTCTCTTCCTTCTGGGTACGAGTAGGCCAGCATCTAGCTTGGCGTCCACTGTTTCCCAACATTGAAAGCTTCGTTCTATGTATCAGTGTAAGCGTTTGTAACCTGCTTAGTATAATGGTTATGTCGTTTTTTAGATGTCGATACATATTAGATCATGGTGCAATGTTTCTGTTTGTACTTGGTGGATATACTTGAGGTAATAGTTGAAAGTACTTTGTGATCCTTGTTATTAGTCACTGTGCTTTTGCGACACAAAATATTCAAGGGGCTTACTAGTACCATTTCCATACTCGAAACCAACCGCGCTGAAGTGTGCTTAATAAATAATCGACTGCTCCGTCCCTGCCCACACTATACTCGGCGAGAGTCAAAAAGCGGGAAGTAGCCTGAAATTCTATTCCGAAGTTATTTCCCTCGAATGTTTTGGTAACTCGCGAAAAACTTTCAATAAACTCTCAAGTCCGCCCTTTCAAACTTAAACATAAACATGTTTACTAACTGTAGTTGAACTTTCACCATTTTATTACTATTGCAGGTACTTTATCATCCATAGAGAATTATGATTTGATTCTTTGTACCTGATCTCACGGTGCATACGAAACTTTAACTGGGCACACGTCATGACAACTTTTTTTATGTGGCAAAAATACTTATGATAGAAACTCTTTTTGATTGCTGAACAAGAGTTAAATTCCCCAGGAAGGTGATAAATGTTGACTTTTGGTCGGCCACCTTCAACCTTATACTAAGTTCATTCAAATGTTCTTATTGAACTGTTGTTGTGTAATGTCTTTAACGCCGAAACGAGTGTACAGAGAGTCAAAAAAGTTCAGAACGTGTCCAAGTATCGTGACCTGCTCATTAAAACTTGTTTCATGTTCCACTCTGAGCCTCCAGTCATATGAAGGCACACAAGCAACTATTATGCCAGGGATGATGGAAAAGCAGTACATTGGATAGACTCGAATGATGAGTTCCGAAAAGCACCCAAATATAGTCTCTCCGTTCATAGCCTTTATTGGGGCGCGGAGATTTCGTCCATTATAACGTAACCTTATTCTAGTGATAGCCTTCGATTCATCCTTCATTCATTCTACTTTTTAACCAATAAGTTCAATCTTTTACTGTTAATTAACAACAAAATACTTTGTTTACTCTAGTTTCTCGGAACATTTTGCCGATTGGGTAAGGTTTGTATCGATATTCTCCACAGAAATCGGTATTCTCTTTGAGTTTTGGAATACTCAATTGAGTTCGAATTTGGACCTTTTCATAGACAGCATCTACGTTTCTGCCTTTTATGTTATGGGCTATAATAGGATGCTTTGCGGTTTAGTTTTGTTGGAGTTTTACTTTTTATGCATTCGCTGTTCTTTTCGGTGGAGAGTCCAGCGTTTACATCGACATTCAATCAAGCCCGAGGTGGATCCACATGAACTAAGTTTTTTTTTTCTTCGTTGAAAAAGGGGCCTAGGATGAAAGGAGCTACAAGTTGCAAACACAAGTTTCAACACTTTATATTTACGGACCTTATTTCATTCATCACAGCGGTAGGCTAGAAAATGTCACTTCGATAGGCCTACTGTTTTAGCTCCCAAAGATTTGCTTTCACAAATATAAGTTTCTACGTTAGCTAAAAATTTCTTCAAAATTTGCGCATGGATTCACTACTTCAACTAAAAATACGGGTGATCTGCTTATTTTTACTCAGTTATTGCTAAGATGTATGCATTAACGATGGTAATTTAATCCGATTATTTTGTCACATAGCTTCCAACTGAGAGATACAAATACAGCGGATCTACATCGGAGGAGTTAAGTCAGGAAGCGATTGATGAATTTAATGCAAGGAGACTCCGAAGCATTAATACTTATGATATGTTCAGTTCATGAACTTTGAGATACGAATGAAAATGTCATGCAAATATCTCATGTTTTAGCGCTAGACTTGTCAGCAAGCTACACATTGTTGCGCAAGTTGCCCCACCAATCCCTCATCCATAATGGGTGCGACTCTGATACCATTGTCGAGGCAGTTTCTGGCCTACCTAATCAAAAGCTACATGCGTAGGCATACCTAAGCATAAAATTGGAATGCACTAATCGAAAAATACTAGGTCAAATATCCCTAAGAGAAGATATGTTTTTTTGGCCTCACCTCTGAGCTTTTTCTGCTCACAGGTAAGTTACACAACAGCCCTTCTCAATTTTCCCATACCTTTGCTTGTCTTTCTTGGTAAGTTTGTTTATAGATGCCACAATTATAGATGATTTCAAACATTCAGAGCAGAACATGACTTTCCTTTCTTTGCTTCTACACAGTCATAAGTGAAAAAGGATTCAGTAACGGCAATATACATTTTCAACAAAATATCATTTGTCCGCGTTGTGCACCCCAGCAATAAATCGTAGACAATTGCTTTCTCTCAATCTAAATTTCAAAGAAAAAATAAGGGCAACAAATATGCAACACTGACATAATATTTATTGCCTGTTATCTTAAAATTGTAAAATAATTATGTGAGTAGCTTGAATGCGCGGAAAATTGTTTGGATTATTGACGGGTTTACTGCTTTCACTTCACATTACTGTTACCCACTGAATTAGGAGAAAGCTTCAGGATGAAACATGGAACTCCAATAACCTTTGTGGTTTTCTGTTCTACCTGCAGCGTAAAAATTAGACTTCGGATACTACCGTTTAGCTTCAAATACGTAGAAAGTGGTTGCACCACCTTTTATCATTTGAGAATTAAAAGAGGAGTTTCGCATTATGGAATTTGACGTGCGATGAAAGCGAATTTGACGTGGGTGGAACCAGTTTTCAGTATGAGGGTTCGCATTAGAATTTAACGAGTTAAACTTCACAGTGTTTCGCATCAGTGTTTAGCATTACCGTTTTACAATTGAGTGGCTCATTAGGGTGTACCAATTCATATGCGAAGTGGTGACTGTCAATTACAATGCTTAATGAGATACTTAATGTCGTGTTCTACGGTTATTTCACTGCATCAATCATAATCTACTTTAAACATGTCCAGGAAATGTGCATGGCCATAGTCTGTTTTATAGTCAATAATAAATACCCACACAAAATATGCATTGAAACTATAATTATAATAACAGTATCATGCACGAAAACAAATTGTAAGATTTTTGTGCAGGGTACTGTTCTACATATCATATCTATGGGGAAATCAATGCTGGACTTCACAATTTAAGATAAAAAATTCCTTGCAAGTGGCCAATCTGCCAACTGAAAATACTTGCCTATACTTCGTGCGGTTTCTGCTGTCAGTTGTGCTGTTGTTTGCTACGTCCAGATTTTATATTTGTATAAGTTGTACTACATTGCTAGTATGCTTGCGTCTCATGTGTCACATAACTCCATTGTCTTCGCTTTCTGCATGACTGCTTAAATTTTACGACACTCTGGGAGACAGCATGTTGTTTTGCATATAATGGTTTGCTCAAATAAATTCTGTTTGTGGAAGAATGTATGTTAGCAGATAGGCCTTCAACACACAAGGCAAACTTCCATAATGCATACTAATCGGAAAGGACACTGAAGGAAAAGTTTGCTTCATATTAGAACTATGCTACAGTCAGTAGTATATTCTCAAAGTTATGAAGAAGATTGATCAACCGAAACTAGAGTTTATTTTTTTTCTTTCCAACCTCTACACAGAATACTCGGAGACCTCAATCCGGAGCTCAACGCTGTGCGGGTACCAAGTACAGAAAATGCATGCGCAACATAAGTGTGGATAATTACCAGCTACAATAACTCTTATCAGTGAGCCGAAAACACAATGGAGTTATAAAAATTCTGCAAAGAGATTTGGAGTGAAACGTTTTGTAATTATCATAATAGTCCTTTACTCAAGTATCGTAGAGTTTTACTCACAAAACACACACTTTCACACTTAGGGCCACACGTTCGCAGTTCAGGCCGAACATTGAAGAGTTTTGAAAATATTCAAATGACAAATGCTTGAACGCGCAGCGTTGCGAGGATTAGTGATTTGAATCAAATTTATATGTGTTTTACTATACATGAGAATACAGTTGGAGTTGGTCACTAGCCTGTCGAAACTCTCGACAATTGTTTACCCCCTCATAGTACGCACGCGAAAATTATTTTGAATGAAATGCCATGAAAGATCAATTGGAATCATCGACCAGGCTTTAGGATACCTGAAATGGATCTCTTCACAAATCAAATATTCAAAATATAGTTTTTTAGCCTCTTTTTTAAACAATACCAAAAATCTCCCCTGAAATGTTTACGAGGTTCAGAGTATCCTGGTATATGCGAGCAAGTTTTTTTAAGAAGCTTTAAATTATATCGGTTAAGCACTCTCAATTGTCTATTCGGAATAGTAAATATTTTTGTGTGGCTATACATAGTAAACCGTTTCTCTGAAACTATACTATTGAAGAGACCACCAAGTGGTTCTTCTTTTACACATGAAACCACAGTTTTGGATATGATCTTTCTGTTAAACTTGTAGGTACGCGCAGGGTTGATTTATATCCTATACATGGCTCAGCGCAGTCTCCTTGGTTTTACAGATAGGTTTTGATCAAAGAACGACATGAAAAGCTGGTAAAAGTATCTTTTCCTCTTTCCAGTATGCTGCATCTACCTGGCTGTCTGTTGCTGAGGCTGAAACGTGGTTGACACAAATGCGAAAACACAACTAGTGAAAATTGTCTCAGGCATCTGAAACTCAGCGGAGAGCAGAGCTATCAGCACTGCATCACGTACTGTGTTGACTGTGACTGGAACAGAATTCCAAAATAAACTTTTTGTGCAACAACGTTATGAGGTGGACCGTTGTTGTTTGGAAAAACACATTTCATTTGTAACACCGTGTTCTAAAACACGGCCCAGCCAAGAGCAAAATTGATTGCAAACCAACAGCGACGCAACATGTATTTCACTTTTATGCTAGTTTAATACCGACACTATATCGAAGTAGCCATTTGATATAGAAAAAACGTGCTCGGTAAAAATAATCATCTGCTGGCGGCCAAATGGTTCGGTGATTTCTCCTGTCATGAAGCACAAAGTTTCAAGCCGAAGGCACTCCCTTATTTACCTAGTTTCAATCGTGTCTTGTTAGCAAAAGATTTAACCATTTGCTTTCTTGAAAATGAGGATCCGAGGACATCGCTCAGGTAACACCTGTGCAGGTACCTCATCACAAACGTAATCAAGGATAGCGCACCCTTTCTGCATCCCCATACGTCATAGTTCAACAGATGTGTAGTAATCTGGCAGCAGACTTATAAACAGATGTATAAAACTTTGTCCTACTCTTCATCGTGTGAAAGTTAAAATATTCGATAAAATCCGGAATGTAAATACGAAAGTCCTCCCAGCAGTTCAAATAAAGTTTTGTCCCGCTCCGTTAAAATACTGTCATGCCCTGGATGAAATTGTCTCGCCGACTTTTGTCGCCTTGCTCTGAGATGCTTGTCAGTGCTCTATTGATTTCCTAATGGCACCCGACAAAACGGAAAATGCTGCATTCTGCGATCTCCACTGAAGCTGTCATTGCTCTTCTAAGAAACAAACAACGCATCAGTTTACAGCAATTTTGCGATTCCAGAAAGTGCCAACTATTTAATACAGGTCCACAATAAATTGAAAAGAGCTGGATCACAAAATATCCTACACCGAGACTATACTGCCAAACATCATCATTCCAATGAATTCTTGCCATTCAACAAACAAGGAAACAACAGAAGAAATAAGTTTAGAAATAAATAAGAGTGGTGAAGAAGGATGCTCCTAATGAGACAGCACTCAACGAGATTATTTCGAGCTGATGGTACGAACTCAAACACACATCGTCCATACCATCGCGATCAAGTGAAAACTCTCCAGTCGTCAGTCCATGTGCTCGTATCCGTAGTCAATAATTCCCAGCAGTAGATCTAGGAGCTCAGCTTATGAAAATTTTTTTAAGCCTTACAACAATGCTCGGAGAATAAATGACGAAGAGATAACAACACAAGTTGCCCACTATTGTCGGTTGCCCTTGTATATTTACGTGGTAAGCTCCCGTTAATGGTTTGTAAGATAGATAGATCTTTTCTCTTCCATTCTTTCTGCTTTCTCCTCCCGTCGGCTTATTTTAGATGCTGAACTGATATCGTAAGTTTCAGTCCTTTGACCTTTTATGGATGGAGTGAACAGAAGAACGCTGGCTTTAGATTTAGCCTCTTTTTTCTGCACTCGATACAAAGAATCTGATAGCAATGTTAGCAAAAACGCTGCAAAAAAAACAAAAACAACAACAAATATGTTCACATGAACGACGGAAAGCGATGGAGTTTTCAATGATGCCTCTGTCTTCAGCAGAGATAATGCTGTACGCTCTGAGAGAAAACAGATCAGAAAAGTGCTTAAAAAACTACTGAAACAGAAGTGTCTGCATGTATTGCTTGCAAACGCTATTTCCCAATGGTTTGAAAACTACACAAGGCAACCATTTGTAGTATTATATAAGTGAGAAAGTGGTAGCGAGAGGGGCATATGCTTCCTGCTCTGATTTAACTTGCAGTCCGACCTTCAAAACGGCTGCCTAACATCAATTCGTACCAAGATATCTTGAACTCATGCTTGAAGTGAGGAAGGGAGAGAAAATATAGTGAAGGCTACACTGGAAGTGAAATGCTTGGAGTGTTGGAGATATTAAAATAGTAGCTAGAATTGCATTGCAAAACTGAGTTTTATTACTACTTTCCTCTGTTTTGACTTAAGATCAGCATTGTCGATTCCTACAAGTTTTCCCATGTACTATTTTACGGTTATGCCTCTCAGACAAGGCTCGTTTATTATTATTTGATATTAAAAGGCCAGAGATATCTGCTACGCTCAAATATCATTGGAGGTATCGTTTTTTTCCATTTTTTCCTGGTTCTATCGACAATCATGATAAAAAAGAAGCTAATTTTTGACATGGATGAAAGATGTAATGGATCTGATTTATGCTGTTACATGCTTTTTTGTTTAAGTAGTCCTTGTGTACCATTTTCGGTATTGTATGTAAATATATAGTTAGTTACCGTTGGAAAGTATGAAAGTTTAAGAGTGAAGAGAGAGAATAAATTAATGTGACAAGATATTATTTTTTAACTTTGTCCTATGCCTGTTTTTTAACAATAATGCGAAACAAACTCTGAAATCTGTTGTCCATGTGCCCAAAATAAACCATTTCTCATTTGTTTTTCAAGTGCAATTTATTTTCGCTTTTAAAATAAAAGAATTCTTCGAATGGTTGTTGAATGAGTGTAGAAACGGTAGATAATTTCCATAATGTTGGGAGACTGAACGTTCGCATCCAATTTGCATGAAATGACATTAATGGAAATAAGATCAAAGAATCATTTCATTACCTGACATGTTGGGACAGGAGAACTGTCACCAGCTTTTGGATCTCGCCATCCTAGAAGTGGAGGAATGGAAATTAGGGCTGACAAAATCCACACCATTGCAATCATAGCAGCAGCTCTTGCGGGCGTCCGCTTCTTAAGATAGTCGACAGCTTGAGTGATGGACCAATAACGGTCAAGACTGATTAGGCAGATGTTCATAATGGATGAGGTACATAGGAGGACGTCCATCGCCGAGTGAATACTACACCACACTGTGCCAAATATCCAATAGCCCATCAGCTCATTTGCAAGCGAAAATGGCATTATGAGAAGGCCGACAAAAAAGTCAGCCACTGCCAGCGAAGCGATAAACCAGTTTTGTAGGTTTTTCAAAGACTTTTCCGTAGCAATTGCAATTATTACAAGCATGTTGCCGATTACAACGACGATCATCATGAACGTAAGAACGATGGAGGAAATGACAATGTGTAGGGTTGAATATCCCAGAGCATGAATGACCACAGTGTTATTGGTCCCATTGCCCAAGAAGTCATAGTCTTCGACGGTCGAGTTATCGTTATTGTTGCTCCACTGGTACATGTTTACATCATCATAGGCTGAAGCAGCCGCACGGTTCAAGTCCAAATCAGTGATCGCCGTTCCATCACCCCCCATTTTTCCAGCCATATGAACTCTTTGCTGGAACAATCTAATCCTATTATAGTTGTTACTTCACCTTTGATTTAAGGATTAAACATTCGACACAGTAAAAGTTTTATTAATCGACGTTCCTTTGCACACTACCAAACTAACTGTCCTAACAAAGTACACCACATGCGAACATGTATGCTTCCGTCAACAATGAGTTTGCTTTAGCAAGAAAACTTCTGTCTTCCGCCGAATAATAAGTAGTTCATTTTAGTTTATTTAGGTTTTCGGTTACTATATTCATGACAAAGAGGAGTGCAAGCTTATTTGTTCCATGTGTAAATAATACCCTTATCACTCATTTAATTCATAAGTTAAAGCACTACATAGTGAAAATCACATTTTCAAGTAGTTAATAGTTTGCTTCGTTGCCATTCCTTATTGTAGTAGGTCTGATATTTCATCACGTAATGTATACCTCACTCACTCTGGAACACAGGAAGGTAAAATGTCATCGTCGTTTACAGTCAGTTGACACTAATTTAAAACCCTTCATAAGGGAAGTTCGCATGTCTACTGAGAAGATGGCCAATTCACGCAGTTATAATTAGAAAACCATATTTTACACTTGAAATGAAACAAACCAGCGATGTTACGGTTGTCGTATTTGAGATTTACTAAGACGCAAAAGCGTCATTCATCCCCCGCAGTACGTGAAACCTAAACGTGTTCTGTAGAAAAAGATTTGTAGGATCAACTGCGTTATTCGATTTACCAAAAATCGCAAGGTCGAATTGGACCAATGGTAAGTGACAGAAATGGATTGGTAAAACGGGAAATATACAGTGTTCACAGCAAGGTTTCAAGCCATTACGCGATTTATTTTGGCTTCATATGAAAAATAAATAGCGTGAAAAATGAATGAATCACTTTTTCATTGTTTTCTAGAACACAAGAGGTCTGGTTACACTCGTCAAATGCGCTGGAGTAGTGTAGAATGCGATTCCAGAGGATGGGAGAAGTTGTATGAAGAAAGTTTTCGCCTTGTTTTCCCTCAAGCTTGAGTTTATCAATAAAGAGTAGCAACAGTATTAAAGGCTTAATGTTTTTTGGTAGGAATGCAGGCAGCCTAATAATACCAGAAATTTTCTATAAAATTATAAACAATAAAACTTTGACCTCTAATGGAGCCCTTGAGGGACGTAACTGCAATTGCTCCGAAGAGTATGCCCTTACTAGATGTACCATATGGGTCTCTATATAAATACAGCAGGATCGCACAGAGAATGTGTACCTCTAGCCGTACTGGAAATTGTTGATTCGTCTTCCATTAGTTGACGTGGGCCGGCAAATGGATACTGAATGCAATATTTTTTTCAAAAGATTCAAGGATCCAACGCTTTTCATAGCAATATATATACACAAAGCCTACCACAGTTTCTCAAATTCTTTTGCAGGAGTCCTGCCATTACAGTGAAAAGTGTGTTCGCTCTTCATGGCGAATCTAATGTTTATATAACCGCGAAAAAGAGAGTATTTTGTGTGCCGAGCATTTTGTTGTTTCATCCGAAAGGCAAAACTCATACGAATGAGTGTAACCTAAAAATGATGAAAGCTGGAGAAAGCAGCAAACTTGTATGTCAGAGGGTTGTGTATGTTTGTAAAGTTACAAATTGAAAGCAATTTCTTTGTGTCCTCACTTCCTCTGGGCCCATCAATCAGAGGGATCCGCTAGTTTCGTTAGATAGAGAAGAATGTACTTTCACAGAGTATCCTTACAGGAATTAAGAGTGTAAATACCGGTAGAGAAGATTCCGTTTCTTGTTGGCGAAAAAACAGTACTAAGGACTCATTGTGAAAGTATCATTAGCACAGCCATAAGCAATCTATGCTTGTGGACTCAAGCCAAACGTTGAGTCAAGTGTATTCGGAGTTGATGTGATAAGGAAATTGAAGGAAATATACATATACTTGTGAAAGTTTACTCGTTTTCTATGAAACAGTGACGGTCAAAGTCCCGGTAGCGATTGTTATTAGACCATCGACGACATGAGTAGCACTGTAGGATCGAAACCTAAAAACGTCATAATTTGGTCACTCTTTTGAGTGTGTGAGCTCGAAAGAGCATTGAAATTTTATGTGTGAAAGGACACCATTACAATCAGCAGAAGAACATGACCAAAGAAAACATCTTCCCTGCTTTTCTTTTGCTTTCATCACTTAACAATTTCCGTACAAAAGGATTCTTAGTGGACATTGTAAACTCGCACTTTTCGTTCATGTCCGTCCGATCACAGTCGCAATGCATTCAGAGTACCTCATATCCAAACAAACACTAATAAGTGTAATTGCGTCTGGAGCAAAGAACCCTTTTTTGATGATAATGATGGCACAGGTTTGAGGACCTGACACCCTGAGGTTATTGACTATCTCCCCGTTCTTTCTATGCATAAAAAGCATTCAACGTTGAAAAAGTACCCTTTTCTTTGACTTCTGGTGTCAAGCGACATGCGGAAATGGGAGCATTCTTTATTGTTGGTATTTACAAATTCACTCAATGCATCACAAGTTCGCTCTTGTATTTCCAGTTATACACAAGAAAGAGAAAGCGAGTCTTCTCTTTTTGTGTTTCATGTTGCCCACAGATTCTCCTGGAGCTACTTCAAATGAAATAGTGAAGAGTCGATTTCTCCGTCCGTGGTTACGTCGATATTGATAGTACAGTTGCTCCAAGATCTTCTCTTGCGTTGATGATGACGTTGTAGTCTGCTGAGTGTGTGTATGTGTGTGGCACAACAACAGCAGTGATCTGTACCGCAACAAAAACTTAAGGTATTGAGGCGCTTAATAAAAGTAGTGCTATGGTCCACAAGAACTAGTTGGTGGTTAAACTTATAAGAACATGACAAGTTTGTGACTATGTTGGCTCTCAGCTCCTATTTTTGGCCTTTTCCTCGTCATTGTCGTTTGCTGCCTGTTTCTCTACCAGCTGCCACTATAACGGCGCACACTATTTGACAAACTATACTGAAAATTTTTTTGTCTACTTTTGCTCCATTTCTCACCACTGAACTAGAGTGGCTAAGTTAGTTGAACTCTTCTTTGTCCGGTGATGATGATGATGACGGCGATGCTGATGATGATGGGAAGAAACGCTGGTAGCCAGACTACTTTTGGACAAGTGCTCGTTGTGGCGGACGAAATATCATTAGTACTATAATAATAGCCCTGACCGTGTGGTAACTACTGAAATCTTTTTTTTCGCCCGAAACAGCCGTTCAAAACAACAATCTCATTTTTCAGAGAGTCACATTTTACACGACAATTGGAAAAATTTCACTTGGCCATTATTGTCATTAGTGTTATTAATATTATACTTTTCGGACACACAACCAAGACAAAGTGTGATAATTAGAAATGGAGTCGCAAATAAAAAAGCTAATCCTGGCGACGGTTCCCAATACAGAGGTCATCCAGCTTTTTAAATGTCGTCGCAGCTAGGCTCCGCGGAAGTTAAGAAGATAAGGGACGAACTACGTAATGCTTCCGACATGAAAGAGAAAAAAAAGACCAATGTACACTTAAGAAAAAGGCTTTGCCAATACTCTTACAAACCTAATTACCACTACCACAGTGGAATACCACAGTGTTTCCAGCAATCCCTAACTGCTTCATAAAATCATTTCGTTGGACGACGAAAACTTGAAGTAGCGAAAGCGTGTAGCCATGAGATCATGGGTATCATACTTCAAAAAATAATAGAGCTAGTACTAAAGGCGCTGAAGTAAAAACGCATGCTAAAGCTGTGCATGAACAAATACCTGTAAGTATCAATATCAATAGTTTTGTATTCATTGAAAATTTAAAGTTTCATTTATTATGCTCTATGTGCACCTAATATGAGGACGATAGTCTTCATACTAGCCTTCGGCCCCAAGTCTTAGTCTCTGAGTTGTGAAGGAAGTGTCATATTACAAAACCAGCAAAAGATAAGCAAAAGACAAGTACGTGCATACCTACTCGCGTAGACGGACAAACGGAAATATCTGTTTTGTGATCTATGCACGAAGTCAACTTTTGCTTTGGTTCATCATAGTAGGCTTATTTCCTTTTCAAACAATTCAATACTATAAAACACAATGAGATTATGTCGCAGTCGCGCTTTTAAACAAGATGAGAATGTTTAAGATTTGAGGGTAGCTAAAGCTATAGATGTCAAGAAACGATTTTGAAGGTGATCCGTCTTAAGTTTTCCGACGTATTCCGCGATCGATTTTGTAAGTATCTAAATAAAAGTACAATTTGCTCTCGAAGTCTCTGTCCCTCGATGAAACTCGATTATGAGGGTTTTACAAAGGTGGCCTTGTATAGAAATTAAGTCACCCATGAATAAAAGAGGAGGGCTCAAAGGAGAGTTTAACTCCCGTTCCCTTTATACTTAGCCAACAATGAAGGGTTAAAAGCATTGCAAAAATTTCTGTGGTAGACACACAAGAGAGAAATTCGCGTCAAAACATAAAATCAAGGATATAAAGACAACACTGTGTACAAAAATTCGGGTTTAGTATCGTTATGAGTTTTCCCCCACTTTAGGTAGAGTTTCCAGGCTTTACTTCTCAAGTAAGTGAAAAACTGTGAGAATAAAGAAGAAAGTCTTTTGTTCATTTCCCTACAGCTGCCTGCGCACAGCAATTGTGACACTGTTTCAACATTAATGGCATAATAATCTTATTTTTTTAGACCCATTTTACTTGAGCTGTACCAACTTTCTCTTTAAGCAACGCGTACTAAAGCAGGGCAGGGAAGTCTAAGCTAGCTGAATTTCGTTAGGGTACAAGGAAGAGTGAGTCATGTTGAGCAGACAAATTTGAAAGAATAAAATCTAAAATAAAACGGCTTGTTTCCTACTGCTGTGTCAACTTTTACAATATATACATACAATTTTCTTTGGTCATTAATTACCCTTTTAACCCTATTTACGCTACAGTGGAATTGTGGTTAAACGGTGTTTCCTGGCGTTCATTCATCTACTCACTATCTCCACAAACAAAATCCCCGATTCTATCTCATGTCAAACTACTTGAGTAGCAGCCAGGATAAATACAAGAACAACATTACAACGGTGTGCATACTGTTTGCTGATTTTGAAGGAATTCCTATCCTTGAGCAATTAGACACACTCACCTATACATATATATTGCTAGTACGAATCAGTTAGTAACTGCAAATACCTCTTGAAATTGTATTAACTTCTTACTACATGTTTTATCCAAGTTTGCTACAAGTTTTCAATATGCTTTCTGGTGATTAGCAATGAGTTGGGATGCAAGAGGAGAGTCATGCCATATAAGTGCCTCCTGATCAAAACCCGTCCTGCGCTTAATTGTTTAGCAAAGCAACGTTGTCAGTCTCAAATCCTCAGATCTCTACTATGCATAATAACACCGCGTCTTGCTAATATTAGAACAGAATTGAGTGCTGGTGACTTTGGAAGTTCAACAATAACAACAATTTACATGTTTTACTCTAAAAAATAATGTAGGGATCAACACGCCCGCTTATGATTGCTTTAAAGGTGCTCTACTAATGTGCCATTGGCTTAAATTGTTAACCGTAAACAGGAAAATCAATCCAGCGCTGAAACACTATTTCCATGGCTAGAAAGACATGCTTAAAATTAACCTAAAAGGGCTAAGTTGTAGCTGGACGATACGTAAAATGAGAAGCAGGTAAATCCTAAAATCTGAAACTTTAGTCACAAAACAGACCCTTGAGTAGAGGAATGACAGTACAAAATCTAAAATTGTAATTGTAAAGTTTTTCTAAGATTTCGCGATAAAAGGCAGACATTCGGACAGGCACAGAAGCCAATCGTTTACGATATAACTGTTATGGTAAGATGGTATCGTATTTAAATCTTTATTGGTTGGGCGAATCACGTTCATTCAGTTTTTATTTACACTAAATTATTCATTTTACTATAAGAACATGTTTTCAAATTGTAAGCTATACTTGCTGGAGCTACACATGAAGCAAGCAAAAAGCAAATAGAAGTTTAGAACAATTTCCTATTGAATGTATGAACATGAATGCAATGCGTACACTTTTTTATTCTATAATTTTCCATGACATTCCATTTCTGAAACAACATTACTTGTTTCTAACATAACACTCTGTAATTGATTAGAAAAAGCGAATTGAATGCTTGCTGTATACGTACTAAAGGATTGTTTCGCGAGTTTAGAAAAATAATACTTCCGTTTCAGCTCGTTTTGTTTCCATTAACTGAAAACACAAACAAACAGACAATTGTGAAGACATCGGGGTTGGGAAGGAAATGGCCTTCGAGAACTTGCCATCTTCATTGTAAAACTGTTTACTGCTGTGATTACGGTAGAGCTTACATATTTGTTATTTACGTAATATATTTGATATTTATACAAACTATATGTGTGTACAAAAATAGCCTTTAATGAAAAATGTTTTCGCAAATTTACAAAAGTCTTATTTATTTATTAAGTCTCCACATCGCAAAGATGAAAGACCAGCAAAAATTGTTTCCTGCTACCCCTTTACATTGTTTGTTTATTCAACAAACCGTTACAGTTTGCTGGACTTACGATGATGCACTTGAGAACGCTCATCATCATTGTTTTCATTTTAGCTACTTGTGGACACCTAAATGAGAGCTCGAAGGTTCTTACAAAAACATCCTTTTTAACCGTTGATAGTTGCTTTTATCTTTCTACTTATGTTGTCAGCAAACATTCATCTGGCTAAACCTATTCTCTTTAGTCTCTTTGTACCCATTTTTATTTTAAATATTGATCTGTCCTGTGTTTCTAGAGGTTTCTTTAGTCCATATGCCTAAATATTGTTACTAATTAATTCATGCTACAGTCTAGGTTATTTGTTCTCATTGCATATTTTGATTTTGGTGGTTGTGTTAACTGCTCTGGCCGTCGGAAATCTAAAGCTAGCAATCAAAAGTGCTTAAGCGATGTTTATGTTTTTCGGAACAAAACACTTATGTGTGCGTTCAATTATTGTACCTCCTTACATTTGTAACGTTTCTTTCATGTGCACCTACAATATTTATCCAAAAAGACAACTACCTGAAGTTAGATGGTTTGTAACTTTAGACAAATATATTAAGGAATGCCATTAATATTGAATGCAATACATTTGTGATGTGACTTAAACGAGAAAAGTGTGTCATGGGGCAAGCAGAACTGCATACCAAAAAAGTATCGTGTTCTTGTATGTGGAGGCTTTTCTGGCTCCTGCTACATATTGTAGACAGGGAGATATTCAAAATAAATTGGTCGGTATTAGTATGCACAACAATTATATTAATGCCATTGGCGTAGTTGAACGTCAGTTGGTATCAATCAATTATACATAATATTTCGTTGGATAAGAACCTATTACATTGTGTATGATATGTGCCTATGAATTGCTGCTAACGCTCATTCTGAGCAAATAAATTTATAAGAAAAACTGTTATACTGGAGAGGGAACCGAATAGAAGCCCGCTGCTATTACATGACGAGTATTTAATTTGATCGGCAGCCCAAAATACGAAAAAGAAGAAACATGTAACATGTATCAATAACATCATTTTGAGACAAGTTTTCCGCTATGAGTATACTTTTCGGACTAAAAAATTTTTATTGCAAAAGGATGCGAAGCTACTTCAACGAATGGAAAAAAAATCGTGGAAAATTTTTACAACTTACAACATGGGAAAATTAATACAGCCAAGTCATTTTGGTCACAAATATTAATCTTGAGAAAGAAGACACCGTAGGAAGAGGGGATAGCTTAAATAAGCATCGGAAAGCTTATGAACTGAAACGCACTTAATAATTTGATCGGTATTTAATATGCGTATGTATTGCTATGCCTTAGGACCGGGCTCAGACTTCAAAAAACGATTATTTGCATTATTTTTATCGTTGTAAAAGGATAAAACAAGACTATAACAAAACATCCCTGCACTGCTTCGGAATGGGAGGTTTTTCTCCCCATGCGTTCGGTATCGAGATCAAGGAAGAAAAATCAATATTCGTTAAGATTTGAAAATTTAAAAAGTGCTTTTAAAAATGACCCGTTCTTTTCGAGCGGAAGTGCTTCTCCCCGGGGGGTTTCGGAATTGCATCTACAATCGCAAAGACACTAAAAAAGTAATGAAATTTTGCATGCCGTGAAATGTAATTTATCGATTTTTAAAGACTGGAAGTTATGAAATGCTCGTTCTAACTTACTCAGGACATAAAATGCCTTATGTATTTAGGCACGTTAAAATATAAGCAAAGGGAAAATGTAATGCCAACTCCTGACAATATTAGGTTCCTTCCCGCTCCACTGTATTCCAGAAAAAAAACAGAAAAACACCGTGTTTTTTTATTACTTCTACTTGCTCAGATCAGAACAGTAATAATCTAGATATGCGATAGTTCCATATTTTATGTATTTTATATTTCCAGTTAAAAAAAAGACAAATGAATGAAAAGTTTCGCAGGTATCTTTTCCCTCCTGGTTTGATTCCCAGCAATATGTACATACAAGTTCATAATCATCCAAATGGGAAATGTGTCCATGAAGAAAAGTCTGGTTTGTCCGTGTTTCTTTCCGTGAATATGAAGTATAGTTTATTATGTATCCGATGAAACGAAATCCGCAAAACAATTCGCTGAGTAGAATACCATTTCTCTAACATCCCGCTCATAAAGTCATTTTCATAGCAAATGTACCTGTACATCCACCATATTCTTTTTATTACGCATTTCGCCATCGGCAGTTCATGCTTATTGAATCCTAAATTTTGTCTGTCGAGCCGTCCGGATGTTTCCGTTCACGCAAACATGTTGTTCACTGTTGTAGGCGTGACCAAAACACCAACGTTTCGTAGGTGCCGCCAAGGCCTACTTATTTTTTCGTACCATAACTGCCTGAGTTTTTGCCCAAATGGCTCCAAATTTGGTACAGAGATCATGACACATAACGGAATCGACAAATCAAGGTAATCCCATCTTAATTAGAACTTTAACTAAACCCAATCTCGATTCAAACCGTATCAAGTGAAATTTACCCCAATCCGGTATTAATGTAAACTAAACCCAAGACCAATTCAAAAGCTATTTGTCTATTTTCTTGCGTACGGAATGCTTTCTTATTTCGACTGCCAGGGTATATTGTTATTTCAAACCACATGCTTAAGTATGATCCAAGATTTCTATGTGAAAAACAAGAAGAGATTTGTTTAGGCCAGTAGGTTTCTTTCCTTTTTAATTACCGAGCACTAAAAGGGAAGGAATAAGTGCTTACATAGATATTACATGCCGTGTAAAAGTTGCAAACACAGGAAATCGTCAAATAAATATACGATAAACACAAATACTAACTTACTAATACATATCGGCATTCTCAAGAATTAAAATGACGAGTACTATGCTCATCTTGCGCTTTCACTACAGTAGTTGTTGGAGTTGTTGGGTTGAGGTAGATATTGCATTTTGTAGCGCTCTGAATGAAATGAATAGAAAACCAGGAGCATTATGGTAAAACTTAAACCTCACTCAACTATGAATCCAGAATTTCGGAGAGCTCAACTGCATGCTTTAGCAGATGGAGAAATAAAATGGGAGTAGATAAAAGGCTTTTGATCGTCTCACATTAAACACATGAAAACATCGCAGTTGGTTACACTCGTGACTATCAAAACTTGGGAGGTATTTGCTGGTGCAGCAAAAAGGGAAAGTAGTTTGCATGATGATTTTACGAAGACAGTACATATTGTACCCTAAGCTAGAACTGATCTTTGAAATAAATTTGATGATTCTGAGTGAGCATTTCAGTCTTTTAATGATATTCGTAAAACTTATTATTAAAATATTTTTGCGTTATATGTTTATGCTGTGGAGTTAATAAAAGTGATCGGATGGAGAATCATAAACTTACATTCATCATATGCTTTCACATGATACCCAAAATGTCAATGTTAACTTATAACGTTGTGGTTAATGTTCCAGAAATGAGGAGGCTTTTTTTTGCTAGGACGTTGAACGTTGTGCTTTGATGTTGAATCACTATACCCCATGATTTCGCCAGAAAGAAAAGCGTTTCAGACACTCTTCTTAGGTCTGCGTTTTCAGTGAAAACTTGTTGAATGTACATTATGTAAAACAATGACCGCTTGCTTATATTTTAAGCAAAACATTTTTGGATCACTGAATCTTTGATGAGTGGGAAATAACTTTTGTTCTCAACGTTAAAGTGTCATCACTACTATCGTAATACTTACTATTATCGTATGTTTGTATGTTGCGTCTCTGTGACACAAACCTCCATCGACATTTCATGGTTGTTTAGTAATTATAACGTATCATAGTGATAGCATCGAGAGTTGAACTAACAAAGGTTGAATTTGTAACAACATTCATGATTAGACGCCATATTCTAACGAACATTTGTTCTATTCTGGAATGTACCCACTTTAGTATAAGTTGACAATGGTAATAGTTTAATATCATGAATGGGTACTACCATGTAGTATGTTGTTTGTATGTATGCTACTATTTTTGTTCGACAGTTGCACAAGTCCGGCTGCCCGTATCTCATGCAAATGTTTTCTGCTAGTTAACAACCTTGTCTGTGTCTCTAATTACTCCTACTCGTCTTCTCTAAATTACAGCTTAGTTAATGACATGTTCATTCACTAAAAGTCCCCTTATTCTGGTGTGCATTTGAAATATTTTCGTAACTTCGGTAACGTGCGATCGTTTCTCTTTTAAAAATGTGCTAATACCGATATTTATTGGTCTCCCTTTTCATTTCAGCCTATAAATAAATCCAATTTTGTCTCAATTTCAACTATATCGGATTGAAAATGGCGCATCCACGAGAGCAGCTACGGTAGTAAATATTCTCTATTTAGATTTTTATTTAAATTTAGATATGATGTGACCAACCTCACAGTCTCAACTTTGATCAGAGATGGACGTCATGGAAAATTAATCAATTAGTTCATGTTTGCCACATTCGCAGTCTTGTAAAACTCCTGTCAGTTGGGTGTACATCAGAGTATATTTTAAAGGCAAAAGCACTGCTGGGCTTTTTTTCTGTGAACTTCATTCCAGCTGAAGGGAAGTTTTCTCTAATTGCCCGCATACTTTCAGAAGCGACGAATGATATATCCCAAACTGACACTAGTCTAATAGCAGTAAACAACCGTTTCTCATACAAGAAATTACGAATAATAATCAAATTAGACTCACTGCTCTAATTGTAAAATGTTGTTAATTACCGCTGCATAGTAGCTTTAGAAATATTGGATATGTACGGAATGTTACTTGAAAAGAAGGAGGCCCATTCTTTTCGCTACTCCGCAAACGTTAAGAACTCTGAGAACATTACTGCCCGACGCAAGTGGCACAATGCTGGCTCAATTAAACCAGAGAACCCAATGGATTTTTCAACATAATTTGAAAGCTAGTTGACGAGGTCGGCCAACAGGTGCAAAACTTTTCTCGTTTGCCGTTTCAACGCCGCTTTGTGCAGCAGATGGTTTCTAATCGGGGCGTGAAACGATGTTCGTGTGTTCGTACAAAGTCCCTGAAATTTATATAACATTTTATCAGATTTGCATGACTGTGGCTTTGCAATTTGTGTTACCCAGATCAAACAGCGTTTATGAATTTGCCATTTCAAAGACATTTAATTGGCATCTTATCTGCTTCACTGTCGTTCAGCAATATTCTGTTACATTGTGATGGAAGCTGCAGCACTTAATAAAAAAAATCTTCATCGGGTACAAAGTGCATTTATGAATTTGATCTGCATCAAGGGAACGTGCAATTTGTAAACTCTGAACATTCCAAAAACAGGGACGAATATAGAATCAGAAAAGAGCAAGCTGAAATCGCAATGGGGCGTCTTCTATTCAGTGAGTATGAAAGGGCAATACGGGAATATTTCCTAGGAGGCATAGTTCATCGTATCTTGAGACATACTTCTTATCATGTTTTCCTTAAACACATTTTTAATAGATTTGCATGTCTCACAAAGTTGCAGTGAATGTAATGAACAGCATGTAAAATTGTACACAGCAATCCTGTCCGTTTTTCACTTACGTTATACTCCTGAATCTTAAGCTCTTCTTCATTTTGATGCATCATTCAGTACGATAAGCTAACTCGTGTTTGATACAAAAGAAGCCATAGATTACATAAAAGATGAAGAGAAGAGCACATTTGCTCCCCTGAGAATGTCAGAAATTTCTTGAGTCGTCCAAAAATTTAAAGTTTTTCATTGAGCAAACCATATAAGGACCATATTTGTTGCCTATATCTCGAGACTTTATAATCGAAAACCGTTAAGGGAGCTATGCAAACTTTAATTTCTGAGCCTCCATCAACGTCATTCTTATATATTTTTACCCAAACTCATGAAGCTGAGCACAAGTAATAGTGAGAGATAGTGTCTTTGTTTATACACATAAAAACAGATCAAGTTCATTAAATGTGTGGCCTCTTGTGCATCGTTTCTGATTCGCAACATCAAAGTTTCGCCTGATGACGGTGATAGAACGCTGGGGAA
>VICI01001309.1:0-23701 GCA_019593645.1 Akabosia matsudoensis
TTGCTTAGCTTTCTAGCTAAACTTTTTTAAGCTTTTTACCAAGCTTTTTAGCTAAGCTTTTAACTAGGCTTTTTAACTAAGCTTTTTATCAAGCCTTTAAGCTAAGATTTTAACTAAGCTTTTTAGCTAAGCCTTTTAACTAAGCTCTTTAGCTAAGCTTTTTAACTAAGCTTTTTAGCTAAGCCTTTTAACTAAGCTTTTTCTTTTGCTTTCAGCTTCGTCATTATAAGCTTAACAGCTTTTATTCAGTATCACGTTGCATAATCCCTTAAATCCGCTCCAGCTAGTTATCCCACGTCCAAAACGAAGCATGTAAGAACAATCACCTTCGTTTTTTGCACCTGACGAAAGCTAGCTCCTTTGTCGCGACAGGACACTATTCATGTTTGATTAACTTTCATGTTCTTGAGAGAACACGTTGTTTAAACAGGGAAAAGGGACAATAAGGGAGAAAGCTTTTAAGTTGGTTCAAATGTGTAAAGACCAGAAAGGCATCCGGTATTTTCTTTTACACTTTTCATGTATAAAGGGTTCTGGATTGTCATTTTTCATCATAAAACTTCATACCAAGTGAGAGTCCCACGAGTATAAATAGAATTTACGGATGAAAAATACTGAATATATACATTCAACATTGAAGGCTACATTCTCTTAGGATTATAAATTGATGACGCACATCTTTCATCTATCGCCGTATTTTTTTCGCGAATACACATGATCATAAAATAACGAAGAGAAATCATCTAATCCCGTTTTACGCATTGTGAAGGCCAATGTCTCATCACGACGATTACAGCTTTTCAAGATTATTATCAATCGTAAGGATGAATGGATCATATGGCAAGTCCACTAAGATGGCTTGCGTTAGGTTTCGATATTGTCAAATCGTCTTTGCATTCTTTTCATGAAGAGGATTTACTTCTTAAAATATCTGGAACTGGTGTAATGATTGAAATAGGAGATATACGCGAAAAAATAGTATCGTACACAATGTTCTAAAAACTTTCTTTTCTTCGATCAGGACATCGTCCACGCATCATCCTTACTAAAAGCTGTTAAGCCATAGCTATAATGACGAAGCTGAAAGAAAGCTAATAAAGAAAATGCTAAGAAAAAAAAGCAAATAGAAAACTGAGAAAAATTAGCAAAAAAGACAAAGAAACAGAAACAGATTGCATTGAAACGCCCTAAATAATAGTTCAGAGAAAGAAAACATTTGAACCCTGGCTCTGACCCCTAGCGTTGACCGATTGGGCCAAAAGTCCATAGACTTCTTGCGAAAGACCTATAGTATCACTGTACCAAGTTTGGTCCAAATCGGCCAAAATAAAATATTTGACCCCTGACCCTGACCACTAGAGTAGACCAATCGGGCTCAAAATCAATAGGGTTCTTGCCAGTGGTCTATAGTATCACTGTGCCAAGTTTGGTCCGAATCGGCTAAAGTATATGGCTTGTAGAGCACCGACAGACGTACAGACAAATTCATCGATGACATTACTTGCTGAACATAGTTCAGTTTCGTAATAATACGTCTCAGCACTAGAGTCTAGCATTTTCTACGGGCGCCTAGGAAAAATTACCTATCCTATCTTGTTCTCCGTAGTCGAAAACGTATGGTTTCACATATTTTCGGTCAATATCGAATAACATACTGAAAAGGTTTACTTGATAGCATAACTTCGGTTTTAAAATTAAGGCTTGACTTATTCTACGTTCTATTTCATACTTTTCATATGTGACAATAATCTCAGTGAAAAGCGTAAGCTCCATTTCATTGTATATATGCATATGTTGTAGGAGATTTTGATCTCAATTATTCAATTTTTGTTTTCGCTGCTCTCGAAGTACTTACTTAACGACTTAAAGCGGTTTATTCCATATGGCTTAGAATAGTGTCGTTTACTCTTACCTACAATAAAAGAATAAAATCTCATGCCAGGACAATGGTTTCTTTCCCATGTATTTTTGCATAAGAAAAGAAAATGAGGAGGAGAATTTTTTTTCTTATGCAAAAATACATGGGAAAGAAACCATTGTCCTGGCATGAGATTTTATTCTTTTATTGTAGGTAAGAGTATAAGGAGGAGAATTTTTTTTCTTATGCAAAAATACATGGGAAAGAAACCATTGTCCTGGCATGAGATTTTATTCTTTTATTGTAGGTAAGAGTACTATTCTTCATAAACACTACTGAGAAGCGCTACGAAACTGTACACAATGTACAAATGAAAATAAACTTTCATTAGGGTACACACATTCTAAAATATTTTCTTTCTCCGTATTTACCCCATGTTGCCATTATAAGCATACAGGAAAACCTTGTTGCTTTCTCAATGGATTACCTAAAGCACATTAAAACGCTATTTCAAATGGAAAGAGGACACCTATATTTTTTCAGGTTTACAAAAACAACAGGGGGATAGTGATACAAGTTTTAGTCAATTCAATGGGATTGAAAGGCCCCATTATTATATGTTTTACAACATTATGTTTGAAACGTACATTTTCCGTTTGGAGTCTATGCTTATCTTACTTTGTATAAAACAAATAAATGTAACCCATAGTACCTAATCCTAAACTCCTTCCTTAGATTCGAATTTGAGCTGAAAGAGGTCGAACAAGGATAAAGGAGGTTTTTTAAGAGGATACAACACCTCATAAAAAAGGGGAAATGAGGAGCGTTTCACTGAACAATTTGCAAAAAAGAACTATGCGAAGGGAGTCATTGTGTATGAAGTTAATAAATCCACCTGCTGTTTATAAATCCGAAACGAAGAATTGGACCTTAACAATTGCATGGAAACAACATATTTTTGTATGTTTAATATATTTACATAATAATGTGTAACACTGAATGCATCTGACTTATCATGATGACAACGTCACTAAACTGTTTCCAAACTTCCCACAGTGGCTCAAAGAAGCCTTGTTAAGTTGTCTTTGATTTTCATCTGCTTTGAAAGTCAGCTACAATTACGATTACCAATTTTTGACATTTCGTCTAGAATGTGTTCAAAATGTCCCAACAGAGGGACTCTTATAACGTTGTACTTCACTTAAGAAATGCGTCGAGATTAGACTCCAATTCAGGCCCACTCATATATATAGCGTAAAAGTCCGACATTCATTACTTATCGCTTGAAGCAACAAATTTCCATCATCATTGCTAGAAAAGAGATTTTATGTCATGATTTTCTTACCAAGGGCAAATTTCACTCCCGTCCAGGCCTGTTTCATGAAGCTAACGAACCTTCCATATATTGATCTGTTTGCATGTACTCTTGCGCTACTCCTTCGGCTGTCATGCTGTGGATCTTGCTGTTGCGTCTGGGTCTGTTGGGATGGAGAGGTGTTCTTCCTGGTTCCTCGCGAATGATCTGAACTGACCATTCCATACATTTCTTTTCATTTATTTCTATACACTTTTTAATTTATTCTCCTTATACGTTCTCCTTTAGCTTTCTTCTGTACAACTTCACAATTATCGGCAATCATGTGGATGGTAAGATGACGGCTCAACTTGCGTTTTCTTAGGAATTCTTATCCTCGTATTCCTTCAAAACTCTCTGCATTGCATCTAGATTCTATACTGCATCAGGTCGATTTACTCTAGAAAAAGGACGAAATAGATTTTGTAATAGGCTACACATGTACGATTCGGTATTCAACAATAATTCGAATCTATAAATAGAAAAGAATCTGTAAATAAAATCGCAATCATGTCTAAAATAACTTTGGATTTTATTCATGTAATCCATCCACTCAAGTACTTCATAAGTCGGTTTTTATGCAGTATACTCCAGGGTAAGGTGGTGGACATTATACTCGAGCTAAAAGCTGTACTATCGGGCCTTGCATCTTTGTTGTCCGCAATTCGCAGCTTAACTTAGTTTATATTGAACACTGTAGATATGCTTGACAACGAGGAATGGCAGAAGTTTCTTCATAATTTCTGGCCGGCGCGGGGTAACAGTATCATCCATCATAATAAAAACATACGATACTCACAAACAATAAAGATAGCTTTCAAAAATATCAAAGGCCACTTGAGGAGAGTCATAGTTTCTGTGCCATAAGTCTGCAGTGTGTATTTAGAATGCAAAAATTGAATGCATATTTTGAATCTACGTCGAAAACAATTATTAGGTGCCGAAATTAACAAAACATGCATGCATCGTCAACCTTCGGTCTCGCGTCAAAAATATACCAAAATTAGCGTTTAAAAGGGTCACCCATGCCATTGGAAAGGTAACCGTATGCCAAGATTCATGCCATTTCATTGCAATATTTGGAAATGGCAAGGGCCCCTCCTCTACATCGTACTTTTCTACCCATCCGGAAGGGTCTTTTTTATTTAAGTGTCTTACCAGTACAGCTATAACACGTTACGTTACAGCATACCCATATACCTAGTTCGAGATAATTTTTTGGAGAAATGCCCCGAGTCCCTTTGAAACACCAATTATGTATTTTTTTGTCTTTATCTCCGAAGCCTGCCGACACAGGCATGTTCTGTAAAAATCACCTAATACTTGCAACAGCTGCAACTAGTTATCATTTGAAACATGCTGTAGACCTCTGGCACACTAACTATACTATGACCCTCCTCATATGCAACATTACGACGGACTTGTAAGAAAATAGCAAGCCATTAGAAGTCTTAATGGAATGCTAAAAATGATGATGGAAATGCAAAACTTAAGTTAGACGTTATTATAGCGTTTTCATTTGCTTTGTAAGCCGTTTAAAGCAACATGTTAACTCCCTTGAATGGAGTGTACGACAAAACATTCACAGCCTGACTACAATCCGGGAGGGAAGCCAAGTGAGAAGCCTTGAAATGTAGATTTATTCTAAAATTTCAACTCAAAGGAATAATTAAAGTACTAACAGCAAAAGAATTGGTAAATATGAAATCTGTCTTAGATTTCAAGCATTGTGCGAAATCCATGTACTGGAAACTTCCAGATAGCCCCAATTACAGCGTAGTTACGTAAAATAGGTATGCACTCATACGTGTAGTATTCTTTCAGGTAGGAGAGAAACGACAGAAAGAGAAGAGCGACAGGATATGTCAAAGATGGTTTCGGTGACGATTCTAGAGAAATTTGCTGGCTATGGATCCATCACATTTATTAGCCGCGTAATTTTGACCTAGTGTGTTCTGCTACATCTTCAACTTATTTTTAATTATTAGAAAAGCTGATTAAAACTTATTCAGTTAAAAATTTCTTTCAAAACAGCATATTTTGTTATGGACTTCTTTCCTCCTCTGCATATCTTTCATTTTTCCCAGGTACGATATTGTCTCTCGATTGACTTAAAAGAATGATGCCTTTATGTAGGATGACACCGTTTCACATGCATACAAAAAAATTCGTTCGTTTTTTAAATGCATATGCGATCGGTTTTTAAATTCATATTATGGTATTAAATTTAAAGAAACGCTGGTATCATCCTGTATGGAGGGTATATTCTATCAGGTCAATTGACAGTATCTTCACGTCATTAACGACTCGAACTCTCGAGAAGGCTACATAAAGCTGACCGTGACTTAAAACAAGCTCACGTAAATATATTACGACCTTCTATTTCTCCTTCGTATTTCTTTCCTTGCCTTCATATACAATTAAAAATAAACCGCGATATCTTATAAAGAATCCATACGGCTTTAAAAAGTATAAATACGCAAAAATTGGGTACCTCCTGGTACCTCCAGGAAAAAATTTCATAGCAATTAGACAAAGCGTGTCCAAATCATCATTAAAAAACGAAAATGGGCACCTGCAGAAACCTAAAAAGCAATAAAAATGCATTTATTCGTTGCAGGTCAATACTACAGAGCGTTTCAAGGTTATTGGCAAACATGCCGCAAGATAGAGCACCTGCAGGTTACCTTAAAATACATTACAGAATGCTTTAACCTATATCTATACCCTTTAACTATTAAATTTCGTTACCATCAGAGCATATGTTCGGAGAAAATGTGAATGTGAAGAAAATGAGAAAAAAAATAAGTATGTCAACCTGAAAGGCTTATCAATTTACAGTTCGTCGCTAGGACATGGCAAACCTAAAAACCTAATTTGGGTGCCGATCCGAAAAATGTACTAAAATTATCGCAGGACAAAGTTGATGTGCGGACATTCAGAAAATCGGGCCTGCGGAGAGACGATCAACCCAGCGTCAATTGGTTTTGTTACCGAAATGCTTAATAAACAAGAATTGAATGTAACGTGATACTGTTTTGACGATCAGCTTTTTGCGTTCAAGCCCAGCACAGCAAACTGTTCAGTTAAGGTTCAAGCAGAGAGAAATTGTGAACGTTTCCGTTACCGAAATTGAATTATTAATGCACATAGTTTAATAAATAGAGGGTGTCGTAAAATTTATGTAACAGAATAAATAATGGAAGTGTCTAGCTGATTTTTTCGGTTATAAACATAAACCATGAACATAACGGTGCTTTTACTTCTTCTTTCGATTCCCTCCAGAAGATTACCGAATAACTTCTAACCTTTTGAGAACCAGCCTGGACTTGTATTCATTCATTAGTTGTCCGCTATATTGGCACGCCATGCCTGAACTGAGCAGCCATTTATTAAGTAGCGAAAGCTTGTCTTGGATGTCTGTCCGTCTGTCTGTTATCATGAAATCTCAGAAACGCTTTGACGTATGGACGTCAGATTTGGTACACATGTTTGTCTACTCAGTAGCATTCCTGTTACCAAGTTTCAAAAAAATCGGTCGCATGTTGTATGATTAATAGATTATGAAGGTTTTATATACTGCATCATGAAGATATTGTGTAAGGCATCTTGTAAATCGTGTTGTAGCGAATCATGCAGCTCGTGTTCCAGCGAATCTTGCAGCTCGTGTTTCAGCGAATCGTGCAGCTCGTGTTTTAGCGAATCTTGCAGCTCGTGTTTCAGCCAATCTTGCAGCTCGTGTTTTAGCGAATCTTGCAGATCGTGTTTTAGCGAATCTTACAGCTCGTCTTTCAGCGAATCTTGCAGCTCGTGTTTTAGCGTATCTTACAGATCGTATGTTAGCTAATCTTGCAGTACGTATGTTAGCTAATCTTGCAAATCGTGTTTTAGCTAATCATGCGGTATGTATTTTAGCTAATCTTGAAGATCTTTTTTTTGCCAATTTTGCATATAGCCTTAACAAGATCGCGTCATGAAGATCTTGTAAAAACCTCCCGCTACTGTTTAGAAGCGTGCAACTGCGTTTTATTAGTTCACATGTGCATGTCGCCTTCTCATTTTCCATCTCCTTAATGCACGTTCTGTGTCGTGTTTGTTCATGTACTCAGTTTTTTCTGAGTGTGGTGTGCAACAAGTGGATAGCCTTTCATCCCGAGGGAAAATGCATTGTTTTCCAGACAAGGAACGTGAACAGTAACATTTGCTCCTCAAAGGAAAATAGAAAATAAGATAAAACGCGAGCTCACAAGTATTCTTTAAGCAAAATGAAACGAAAAGTTTAAACGCGGTGATTTCTTTTGCAACCAGAGAAAATATAACTTTACGCATTATAGTATTAAGCAGTACAGTATACATAAAAAAACGTAATTTAGAAAATTGTATGCCTGTAATTCGTAGTAACGTAGTAATTTTTACCTCGAACTGTTTCAGGGGGTACTGACACTAGGCCTAAACAACTAGGCAATAACAATTTCAATGTTGGGATGAATTCAACAGTTCCCCATGATGACACAGATATACTGATTCTTCGTCAGTCTGTTTTTATGAGCAGATTCGATTGGGTATTCATATTTATTGCTCTCATTCCTGTTTCACTGCAATTTGTGGCGGCGCCACGTATATATAGCTGTTTGACAGCTAGTTTTACACTAAAGTCGTATTTTACCGTTACCATCACATTATAATTTTTTACCTTAATCCCGTTAAAGTTTGTTCAAATGTGCAAATCATTACATATACCTATGTTGCTATGCTTATTTTCGAAATAAATAACTGTCATCAATGCAATAGTTCAATTTTTGTAAGAATGGACGTACAGACAAATGAATATGAACTAGGAGCTGGAAAAAGTTTTACATATGCTTCAGATAATCGAAATTTCTACGTGGCCAAAAGTAGTCGTGGACGGCCATAACCAGCCGCGCCATAACTAGTCGTGAAACGGCTACTTATTGCCGTCTGGCCCCCACTTTACGTAAAAAGTACGGTTTGATTAATTTATGTAGAACATTATTTCCTTTAAATTTTTCCAACCAGAAGTTTAAATATTTGTTCCTAATGTAGTGCAAAAATGTAAGAATTAAAATTTCTAAAACGCTTACTTTTCATTCCATCTAATTTCGTGTTAATGTTGAACCCTTTTCATGTTGGCTGAGTATATAAACGAACGCTTAGTTATTTACGAGGACTGATTTGAGGGATTGATTCCCTATTGATTTTTGCACTGATTGAAGAGAAATGGATTGTGACTGTCGACAAAAAAAATTCGTGTGGTGTTATTATTGTATTAATTTATAACTTTCACCAAATAAACCAAGACTGTAATAAGTAAATTTGAAATCTTCGCTCACATATAATTTTAATTGCTTTTCTCTGGCATACATACAAGATACGTTAGAAAGCATAGGGAATTAATATGTAGATTATACTTTAATTATGCCGTTCCTTCGTGTTTGCTGGCATATGTGATTGTTGGCCTATGGGAGGAGCTCTTTGTGTGTAACGACGCGCCCCGTATGTCCCCTTAGGGTAACACTACTTGTATGCAACTGTATATTTTTTGTGAAATGATGCACTTATAAAAATTATCGCTCGTTGCAAAATAAAGTTCCTGTAGCGGGTAAAACAGGGCGGTTTAAATGAAGCATAAATTCACCTATGAATTTTTTTTGAATATATGGAGACACCCAGTTTATTCCAGTGAAAGTGAAAGCATGTACATCGTATAATTAGTATGATTTTATAAATCCTAATTATGTTAATCCAGTCAACGGTTCAGATAATAGTCGTCATAAGCATTGGCATAAAAAGTTCGTCTGCGTCTACATGTGTACGTTCTATTCAACCTAATTAACCTTTTTATGAGTGGATCACATCCTCCTGGTGGTGGAAACGTCCTCGTGCATAATTGGTGCATTCTAAGTGTCATAATCTGCATCATGTAGTGCTCGTATAAATCCTGACTTGATGAGTTTGCAATTTTTCATCGGTGCAAGTTGTGGTCTAAACCAGTTTACCATCTAATTTTCTACAAATTCATTGAATACGGAGAAAGTTCATTTCATCAGACATCCCTCTTTATAGCGAAACAGAAAATCGTATGGACTGATTGGCTAAAACAAGTCCACGCCACATACAACCAATGATCTACATACTATGCACAGTGATGTCGCCATGTCGTTGAAAGGGAGAGGCGTAAACGATGTCATTTTACGATACAGCAATAAACATAACTTTGTAGTGTGATAGTGGCGACACTCAGATGATGTTTTGGCATCCCTAAGCCCGTGAAGTTACTATTTACTATGCCTCCAACAGAATATAGTTTTTAGAGTAACTACAGCATTCATTTGAGGAAGTTATGTTACCTTCATCAAAATCGTAATTACAACGTAATGAAAAATGTTTTATTCTACGCTGTGTGAGGGTATGTAGTATGTAGTTCTTTAACTACATTCGTTTATTTCACATAATCGTTTGACACTATTGACACACTTTAATTTCAGAATTAAATGACCTCGGCGTCGACAATATACATTTAAGCCCATTCGTCGACATCATACCCATGTGCAAGCGGACAGAATCGGAACTTAAAAAGTAATTCCGAGCACCACAAATTACGTTGTCTGTCAATATGACTAAATTTACAGACATACCTTTTGGGCCTGTTTGTTTTACAAATTACCGATGTACATATTTTTCTAGTTTAGTTCTTTGCTATGTATTTGTAATTTTGAAGATACTAGGATACATTATGGTAATTACTCCGATAAAGAATCAGGATTTTTAATAGGTTTTTGGATAAAAAAGGCCAATCTCACGATCAACAAGGATAATAATATCTCGACATATTGGAGAACCAATGAGCACCAAAGAAAGCTCTACTTATTTTCGCAACATCAGCTTTACAAATGAGTATCCATCAGAAGGTTTAACACTCAATTGCAACAATTTTTTAACGTATGTTGTATGCATGCATAAAGTATTATATTATCCATGATAAATTGTAAACGTACAAATCTGATCCAATGAAATAGAAGAGTGAGTAATATTACTGAAATTATAGAAATAACCTGGCACATTTTAATACATCAAATCCAGAGAATTACATTCCGTGGAATGTTAAATACAACCTTGCTGTTTTTTGAGAGATTTTTTTTTGAGAGTGCTAAGAGTAAAAGAATCCTTGACAGAACCAGAAGAAAAGGGTACATAAAAGGGTAATATTATAAGGTTGTAATTTGAGAGAGTACAGCATATGTTCCATCTAAAAGATCCTCCAAGTAGCTGAGTACTTTTCCATGATAGGCAAAAACCTGAAAGCATGACATTCTCATGAGCTTTAAATACAATATAATTTCTACTCCCTCGTATTCCCTCACTGAGATGAAGATGTGTAAAGATTGCACTTACAACCGTCTACCTAAATCTTAGGAAATAATCCCATATATAGAATAAAATAAAACTAACATTCTGATTGTACCATGGTGGCAGTGATGATCGGAGTCAATCATTAAATCCCCGTTAGCTTTTTTTATCCACGCTGTGTGATTGCTTGCTATTCAAAAGCTAAAGAGTGTAGCCATGGGCAGATGAGATAAAGGAGCAGATTTATTATGATTTAACGTCACGTGGTAACATTGGATTTTTTCATCGAAATGTATTATATAGTCGAAGCCTAATGGAAAGATGTATACTGTCAGAGTTTTATACGATGTGTAAAAGCCAGTAGCAGCTTTGTTCCGACAGGAAAAGAACTTGCTCAACTTTTTTACCACTACTTGAGCACAGTGAAAAACGAAATGTAGCAACGATAATAACGGCAATAGTAGCAACAATAATGCATGCATCTACTTACTCAGGATTGAGCGTGCGTGCTTTTCATATTTAATGAGAGTAAATGTAACGCTAGTCACTTTCTTTGTTGTTTACGCTCGATACGTAATAGTAGTAGCATAGGAAAGCATAGTCATACTATATGAAATGTTTCACAATTTGAAACAAGAGATCAACCAGTTTTATGTCGGCCCATAGACATCGGCGTTCTGTGTTGTTTTTCATCACTTATTGACTGACTGTTGTATTGACTTTTTGCTCATTTGTGCTTACAAAGGAATTCATGATATGAGGATTATCGTATTGTGTAGTGTTATTGTAGATAATGACATCATTACTTGCTGGCCATGGACTATGCGTCACATTTTGTTTTACTTGAATGATCTTAAGTTTAATATATAATACACAAGCTACCTAGAAACTACCAACTAATGTCTAAAAGATTCAATGTCCCCAAAACATTGTTTGCAAATGAACTAAGGCTGTTACCAGGATTTTGTAACGTTCGAATAATGTCATTGTCCGATCAAAGTCTGAAATATTTTACTAGCTCCAATGTTCTGGGTTAAAAGTCTATGATTCACACTGAGCTGTGAATTTCTGGTGAAAGTGCAAATTTAGTTGCACTTTTTTACTTTAATATGTCATGCATATCATAAATCTTGCACATTGAGATATGCCTCCATATTTTGACTTCCTATACAGCATTATTCATTAAATGAGAGAAAAGAACTTTACAAAAATTTACGAAAACTGGGCAGCGCTAACTAGAAACTTTTTAAAAAATGAAATGCAAAATCCAGGGAGGATAATATGATAGCGCCGGCACCACTAAACTACAGATTAAGTTTCTCCCCTTGATATTGATTTTGATTGAGATTACTGATGTAACCATGCCTTCGTGATACATGCTTTACTTGTGATGCTGACGTATTATTTCACACATCTGAAATTCTGATCGTCCTCTTACTTCTCACAATCCACGTCTCACAATTTCTCTTTCACAAATTTAGGCATTAATGTCAAATTATAAATTCATCAAATCTCTTAAGGAGAAGGTGGACGGAATAAATTATGTAAAGGATTATGTTTTGATTCGATTGAAACTAGCCTAAAAGGTCGAGTATGCGATATGCGCAGTTTCCTGCTAATAAGCACAAGAAAATTTCGTTTCATGGTTGGAACTGAAAGAGGTTTCTCCATTTCAATGGAAACGACGCAAATCGATGTCTTTTGTGTGTCTGAGCGATAAAAATGTTTGGATACGTCTTCTGCAGCTTTATGAACGCTGCAACCATATCTTTTCTTTATCAATTGAATTTTTGTACAGAAGGATTGTGGAATCACAATGTTTGTTTGCTGTATCTAGCATGACGCGACATGGTGAATTGTGATATCCAGATGTTATCACGTTGAAAAAGCTTTTCTAACATTACGTTACGAAGGGATTACGTTTCTTGTAATCTGCAAACAGTAATGTCAGGGATCAGAAAATAGTTCGCTATGTGGATAAAGAAAACAAGTGTTATTCGCAAAAAAATGTTTCCCATGTAAGTCATCTCATACCTTCATCCTTCTGACAGCCCTCGCCAAAATTGCTTGCTTTCAAGTCCATTTATACACCCCTTTAAATAGCTTTACACTTGATGAATTATGCAAATTGAGAAATACAATGGTTGTTATTAATTACTATCTACTCCAAAAACATGTGTATATTAAATAAAATAATGAATCTAAAGTAATAATTATTACGTAGGTTTGTTACAGAAGGATCCAGTTATAGGTACTAAAGCCTTCTTCTACTACTAAACGTAAAGTGCGTAAGAATTATTACCTTAATAAGCATTGCGGGGCAATAGCTTTATCAGGTTACTTACAACCGTCGATCGAATCCCGTTTCTGTACCTCTCCGTGGTGTGCGGCTCCGGGTGGAACCTTTGGCCTACACACACTTCAACCGATTGGACTGAAATTTTGCAGGTTCAGTAGTATAGCTCCAAGGTTGAGCCTGAGACATTTTTAGCCCCTTGAAGATAAGACCATCTAAGTTTCTTGCAGGAACCCGAACTTTTTTAAGTGGCAACCATGGTTCATTTTTTGTGCTTTTGGGTATTTTCATTTGGTATAGAATTACCTTTTTGTATAGAAAACTGTCATAAAGAGGTCTCTGCTTGTAATTGACGGCCTGGGTTGTAATAGGAGACCCGGCTATGCAGAATTTTTCTGTAGTGGGGCTATAATTGGAAACCAGTAATTATGAGAGCAAATACGGTATATCAGTTGTTGGATGCTGAACGGTTATACAATATCATTGACGCGTCGTCATAATATGGAATCAGATTATCCGTAGAATGATCCTGTAGTAGGGATCCTATTGCAAACTCTTCGATTTTTTTTTGAAAAATAGCTTTCATCCAAAAACTTGCTTTGCTAGTATCCTTGATATTTTGGGCGTTGTTGGTTTGTAGAAAAGCCATGCAATTCGTTTTTTGCGCTTAAGTTCAGGAGGAGTTGGGCAATACACGTCTTCATTCAGTGACTATTGAACAACTCCTGAACTGCAAACATTTTATAAAGCGTATTGTACTGACCAATTGCTGAAAATTCTTCGCAAACTGATTGTGAGAGCAGTGGTTACCAATCAACCTTCCTCTTTCTCAAAACATACTAAGTCATCCTGTTGCCATCATATTATTAATTTGCACATATAAAATGGGAACATGTTGTCCCTCATTTCTCGTCCCATCAATCTGGCAACATAATGAAGAGAAAGTTGGCAAACTAGGAACGATTTAAAATCTGTTGCGCTTCTCAGATTTTGTCCCAAGTTCAATGATAATTTGTATGATGGCTTTCCACCATAACACATTATGCGTCTAGGAAACGATTCCAAGTGTATGTAAGAAAAATAAAATATCATTCCTATCTTCATTGCTATCTATTTGCCGATGCATCGCAGTTAAGACTTTGAGTGCAGCATCTCGTGCCCATCAGCAGTGACTGTAGTATAAAAATTGTATAAAATGTATTATTTGGCAGATTTCTAAGACTATCATCTACTTTCAGTTTAAAAATGTTAATCAGTTCAAAAAATGAAGATTCTTTCATTAATTCTGGCTCAGTTTTAGTTATATTTCCAAATACCAACTTATGAGTGAGGTTTACGCATAAAATACTCCGGTTCTACCTGAAATATAACCAAGAGCTTTTCTAGGTTATGTTTCTTAATTTTAGGCTTCTTGTGGGTAACTACGTGTACGTTTATATCCACCTTGATACAAAAGTCCCAACATGACACTGCTTAGCTTGTCATTCGTTTAATCACAGATTTCGGAGCCCCAAACCAAAGTAGTATCTCTGTTAGTCTGCACAAATTTCTAATGAAACGTCTAGCATAGAGTATCCATGCCACGGGTGAGCTCCCTTCTTGCTCACAAAAACATTCAATGATCATCGAGAAACTATGTCAAATGAACTATAAGCTTGTGCCCATGATAATCTGATTACTCGCTATTATATTTTCTAACGAGTATGATCATGTGTCGATTTAATTTCGACTCTCCTTATACGATCGTACATGCTGAAAGCCTTCGCTGAATACTATGGAATTATTATCTTGATAGTCATAATCATAAAATGGGGGTTGTATGACCATCACACGAGTTGGAAACTAAAACCATTACTTACATACTTTATGAATCAGGCGAGTCCATCTTTGATATAGCAGAAACCCAATGAATATACTCTGCCATTTTTGTCAACTAACACTAGTAGGTTCCACGTTCCACGTATTCGCTTAGAATACAAGGAAGGAGAAATTGTTGAATCTCCGTTTTTAATGAATAACTCAAATGAAAATTTCCCACAGACTATTTTTATCTTGTGTAAAGACATCTAAGAATTGGTGTGGTTTGTAAAAATACGATAGGTGTCCAAAACTGAAAATGCATATGACAAGATTTTCGTTTTCGGTACTTTGTGTCTTCTGAAGCAACATTGTACATGACTTTTCCTGTTCTAATCATACGACCAAAGATACTCTTCACATGTACTACACATGACAAACAGAGTTCCACATATGGATGATAATCTCTTAGAAATCGCATGGTAAGTGGGATTATTATAGGTAGTAGACAGACACACACAGGACATCGTTATAAAAGCGTAATGAACGTTGTAATTTATATATACTATATCATATATCCAAGGCTCCTTAGAATGATTTAATAGCGAATTAATACTTACTGATTTGCCAGTCATGAGGAAATCAATATTCAACCCTACGAAAAGCAACTGCCAACCACAATTTTTATGACTGTTGGAAAATTTAACAACGAGACGTGATACACGAGCGTGTTACCAAGTGATACCTGAGAGCAGACCCCCTTTCCGTACTTTCACTCGTACTTTCTGTATAGTGGGGGCGCGATTTTCGTCTCTCATCTCATAGGTATACCTCCAACTTATCTTTAATGTGATAGCATACATTTCATAGCGTCAGCAACAAAACACTAGATGCCACACACTTAATATGTTACCGCACTGCGGTTATTCATTATTTGGGTTCGCGAGTCGCCGTTTTGCAAGGTGTTGAAAGGTAAGCATTTAAAACATCGCTAGGTAGCTTTTCAAATATTTCTGTGACAAAAACATGAAACTTGGTATACGCACTGTTACTATGTTACAGATAAATAATTGGTGCTATGTTTTTTTAATATGTCGATCGATTATGACAACGCAAACGAATTATTGGGAATTGTGTAGTCATCACGTGACAAGTTAATAATAGATAATTAATATTTGCGATCCCACGACAAAAACTGAACAGCAATCAAGCTGACTATCCCAAATTTCAATCACAACCATTCAAATTACTAAAGAAAACCATACTTACATCCAATAATTACAACGTAAATTACCACCATTGGGGACAATATATTTGAATGCCGTAGGCCCTCCGGTGCTGCAAATAATTAATAAGTCCCGACTTGGTTCCGTGGGTACAGAAAGAAAGCGGTTTGCTTTGCTTAAGTTGGAAAATAAATTAGTTGGACGTAAAATGTAATTCAATGGAGGTTATATGAAAATAGTTACGTCTGTCTGGACATATTTCAACTCGCAAGTCAGACAGGAAATTCCATTACTGAATGCAAACTCGGTTCACAAAGTTACCCTAAAGCTCCTAATTGTAGTCAGGGCGGTAATTAACAAAATGTGAGGGAGAGGCAACCTATAAAATAGGAGGGTGCCATAGTATGAGGAAAGGAATGCTATATTATTTAAACGATCAGGTTGATTGATAACGAAAGTTGTATTAATTTTTTGTAAAACCAAAATTTTTTTAAGCTAAACTTTTCTATGCGCTGTCGTTGATGGTTCCCGAATACATAAATAACTTCCCACTTTAAGATACTTACTGGTAAGTAAATATTATTAGGTTGCCATGGCCATGTGTAAATTGGGGACTCTAAATAGGACCGCAGCTATGATTGGAACAGGCTATAGTTGACCGAATTTTACCCATAGGGAGGCTATAATCACGAGCCCTGTTGAAATTATGAAGATCTTTTATAGTAAATGCTTTATGATCAGGGTAATGCTGTATAATTTTAGTCATCATTAGCTACAGAGAGTTCAGACCTAAAAAACTTTTTAGAAGTTTTTAATCCGATTTGCAAAAAGAACTTAAAAATGAGCAGTTTCACATTTGCCGCCTTTGTGAATTTGCAGTATGTACAAGTTTGTTCTGAAAACTCAAACTCAACAGATCGTCCTCGTCAGAATGAAAAACTTTCAACTAGAAATCGTTTTTTATTAATTAATTCTGTTACCATATGTTGAGTTCTAACAATAGCATATTCTCATCACAACCTACCTGGAGGACTAAAATTGCCAAGGTTAGGCCACAATTAACATTCACCTTGAAAAAAGTTTGGGTCTTATATTTAAAGTTTAACAGTTGCTAACATGCATAATCCTTTTAATATAATGCAAAAGCCTTCAGTCCAGAATTCCTGCATGTGCATGTACAGCACTTTTCACATGCTGATTTTCTCCGGACCGTTACACCAAAACAAATCTAAAACAGATGGAGAAAATAGTTTGCCTTAAATCAGAAGCTTCTAAATTGAAACTGCTTTGAAACTTGTTTGTTGTTTCAAATCACCTTTGTTCTAGTAAATACCCCAGGTTAAACTTGAACTATGAGATATGTCCTATGAAACAACTCATTCCAACACTGTTTTGTGAACGCGTGTCACAATAAACTTGGCACTTGTTCTCAGTAATTGAAGAACATACTGGAAGAATTACATACACAAATCTTGTTCTGGAAAAGGAAAGGTTCGACTAATAGCATCACATACCCAAACAACTAGATACAAATAGTTGTGTTATGTAAATTTCGAAACTGACACAAATTTCATATTCAATCCATCTACGCTGTGCCTACGGCAACGTTTATCAGGGGTCAGAAAGTAAATATGACGTGAGGGAAGGAAGAAAAAAAGACATTAGTTTAGATCATAACGTTTTAAGGAATCCTAAATATTTTGTAACATGAATAGATGTTTCAATTCATGCTGGCAAGCTAAATTGATGCTAATTCTAGTACTTATATGATGACTAGTAAACGATAGTTACTAGTGAACCCAAATAAGGAATAAAAGGTATTTTTCCCAATTAACACTGCGAAAAGTTTAAAGTTGAGTGAAGAGTTGAGCGACAACTAATTCAAAATTCATTTACCTGATGAAAATAAAGGAAACTTTAGGTCAATCTAAAATGTGAAATGGAGTTTTGATAGGGTACCTTTGTTACATTTTTGTGTTTATCCAGACAAATTTGAGATTTGATGGAATGTTTGTAAAAATTATAGACGGGGAAGCCAACTAAAATATATATAACGCAAAGTGAGGAGATATTTTGCCAGTTTTACCTATGAAGAATCAGTATTAAAGGGAAATTAAACTAAAAAATAAATGGTCATTGGAATGTTGATACATGTAGTGACGTTTTTCACATTGTAGCATAATATTATATAACTAAGTTTAAACTTACGACATTCAGCATTACGACATTCAATAGACTTTGTGCGTACACAGATCCGTATATCAATTGATAATATAGAAATGTTTCACTTGACCCCATTTTGAAGAGTATTCGACGACCCCAAGAGTAGTAGAGCTGCTATAATAAGTACTTAAACCTTACCTCAAAGTCGAATTTAAACTGTGTATTTTTGTACTTTTTAGCAGGTTTACTATAAGTCAAATAAAGGTAAGTCAATTCATGCATCAAGTCAGATAAAATAATGGCTTACTGATATGTGAGCTATTGTTTGCACAAATGTCCAGAAGCTTCCCTTGAGTGTTTTCCAAATGCTTAGATTTTGATATTGAACTTTAAGGCCATACTGATATTGTTATTTATGTTTATATCTACGCAAATCAATTTTGACATCGGCTCCAGTATTTAGGTGTTGTTATCGTCAGCGAATTAGCCTCTTGGAATAATGGCTAACTCCATACATTACTTCTACACGTTTGAGGGTTTTTGCAACACGGCTTGATCTGGTTTGACAATTGAACGTTTAACAATTTAAGGCCCGTGTCTTCTCAATATATGATCAAAAAGCAGTTGACCGTGGGGTTGATCATTTTATAATGGGGAAATTCAAAACCAATATCACACGTCTTCACTTCAATATCTAGGGCTGTTGTCATTATAATATAGCCAAGAAGTTCAGTCGGTGAAAGAATGTCACACACACTTTGTCTTATACAGACATACACTCACACACACGTAAAAACTTAAAAGATAAAAGGTATCCACTATTATACCAGTTGCCGCTGTTATACAATTCTTGTTTTTCTCTTTCCGTTCCCGTGAAGCGACGTGGCTATAAAACTGTCGGGTGAGAGTGAACGAAAGACTGACGCTTTCCACCGGTACTGGCTGACTTTTTCTTTCCTGTGTGCCATAGTGGCTGAGGTTACTTACTGCACGGCGGACAATTTTAGTCTAGCGACTAACGCTAGGTTGTTCTTGTGGGTTTGCATATACATTTTATAGGTAATAAACATATACAAAAGTGCGCTTCACTTGCAGTCAAATGGAAATCTGGAGATGCCTAGTTTAAATACGGATATATGTAGTCATTCTTTGGTACAAGACAATAAACAAGATTTCAACGAACATGCAACTTGCAGTGAGTTTACTTCACTAAATTTAAGAGATTTTTTCGATCTTATAATTTGTCAGGACTTTATATATACTGCACATTGAACACGAACTGTCCGCTGTTGCTATTTTAAAATGTACAGTGGTTTAGGACATTTCCCCTTGAACAGGGATTATATCAAGATATTGAATCCGTTATAACAGAATTTACTAGTGTTTTCAATGTATTACCTTAATGCACATCATAATGGAATATAAGGGCAATCATTTAAGTGAATATTGCTTGATCATTCTGCTAGAAACAAAAAACTTTCGAAATTGAAAAAGTCTTGCAAAATGTGCGTCCTAAGACAGGACCCGATTTAAGTTTTAAAATGAGGACTATGATTAATACATGAACATCACTTTTGACGGCCATCCCATGCTTGAAAATTTGCTTTGGCATTTTTTGTGACGAAAATAAATATTTCAAAGACTAAAAATTTCCTGAAAATGCATTCATAACTATTATTCTTGCGATGTTCTATTTTATTCCTTTCCCAGTAAAAATATATCGTGGTAGTGGTAGTCGCAGCCTTAAGTTAACACCAAATCACGTTTTTCGTTCAGCAACAAGCACTTCACTTTTCTTCAATTTACATTAAAAAGCTAAGTCGTGGATTCATTTACGAATTCACACATTTGAAGATCCAATGAACCATTCAGAATATTTATGAGAAATTCTTTTCTGGTTGCTGTTTTCCTCAAACCTCATTAATACCTAGGCAGTAAGGATGTTGACGCATGTGTAAGAACTTAGTTTTTATTAACTGTTGGAATATGAGGGCAATCGAACTACAAAAAAATACGTGAGTAGTTGAAAGTGAAAGGAGCTAGAGTAAGCTTGACTGCAATACAACAATCAAGCACTGTCGTTAGAATAAAAGTTATAGACTATAGACGTTATCATTGTCATCGTAACACAGCGTGATAAAAGTCGAATACATGTCATAAGAATAGCAAAAGAAAATTAGATAGACATCCTTCTATAGTATGTATAGCATGGCTCCGCAGTTTTTCTACGCTTAATTCCCTACCAACAACTAGAAACTTGTGTACACCTACAAAATATGACATCCACATGCAAAGCATTACATGAAAAGTGAGTTTAAAATATTTGTTTATAAGTAAATAGTTGGCTTTCCCTTGATGTTCTTAGTAACACACTCAATTGGCTACTTTCATCCAGGCAGCAAGCTGTGACTCGAAGTTAGGACAACAATAGCCCTAATGTGTTTTCACGATCCTTAATTAACGCTTTCATTTGCAGTCATTTCTTCCGAACATAAAGCAGGGCGTACGACCAAAGGAACCCCCGAATGCCACTCTTAACTTGTGTGCACAAATGGCGTTTCATAAGATCAATCTTCCAAATCAACACGCTGAAGGATAGTAGTTCACAAATCATAGAGACAACGCTTGTTGAGGATATGAAAATGACATGTGCCGAAATTGAAGGGAATGCCGTTAGAAAGCTACTGCTTTCTTGCTCTTTTCTGTATCAAGTAATGATTGAATAATCCATCTTTAGTACCGGATGCTATGAAATGAGAGATATTGGCTTTTCATAGCCACATGTCCCGTGGATTTGAAGTACGTTGTGCCTGTGTGTGCATGTGAGTAGTTTCTCTTTTAAAATAAACACCCTATGTATTAACATTAAGGAACTGGTGTTGCGTTTAAGGTTTACAGTGACAGCACAGCGTTCTACTAGCAGTAATGCTATATCAGCCTTTTATCAAGTGCTTCCACTCAAGCACCCCTTCTCCATGGTGGCATGTTAAACTTTCATTGGTGCTTAACGCGGGTTGAAATGAGTAATGTATGTATTTTATTCTTTCCTAGCAAAGATAATAAAATACCGTGTTATGTGCATGCATTTACACGGATTGGTTTAGCTGCAGCAGCACACGGTTGCTGATTAGTGAAAGCAGAACGCTGTTTACAGGATTTGGAAATGTGGATAGTCTTCAGAGTGACCATCTAATCTTATCAAGTTTTATCGAACAGAATTCTTGCTTGTTTTGCTTTATGCAATTTTTGTGACTAGGAAATGGTAATAATCGCACTAGCCGGGCTCTTAGTGGGCAAATCGAACGTAAGCGAGTTTCTTCGTTTCGTACCTGTACTTTGGCTTGCTGCTTTTCCTCGTAAGTGTATATACATGTAACTAAAATGATAGCAAACATGAGTATTTCATGCGTCATGTAAACTTTTCCAAGTTTCAGACAGGAGCCATAGAATCGCTGAAAAATTAATTCTCGATAGTTTATAAAAAATGAAATTTGCTATATACAGCCCGTTTCGACAAAACAGAGTTGACTCTTGGTTCTTGGACTCTCAAAATGTTTTTTGTAAGCTAAAAGCACTTCAATTCCATTTTTTAGCGAATGGGCATAAAATCACTATTTTGTCTTATCGCTGTCCACCCAACCTTTTGCTGTGTGCTGTGTTATCAGTTGAGAGCCACCCTCTCGAATGACGATGAAGGAAAAATGAAACTTCATTGTTCAGCTGCACTCACGTTTGTGTTGTTTTATGTTTGAGTTGCGGTTGCATTTAAGTGAAAGCACTTACATACATACCTTTACTTATCATTACGGCGCGTAAAAAAGTTATAGTCTTTAATCCTTATCTATCTTTTAGTGGCTCTTCTCGTAGCTAGTTACAATTTGACGAGTAGGGATGTGAAATACCTAGAATCAAATCATCATGGTCATCCGTTCTGACGAGAAGCTCTGAAAACTTCTATGAAAAATTTAGGTAGATTATTTTTTCCAAAAGTGATTGATGTGACAATTTAAATTATGCTGGTACATATGAATCCAGTAGCGGCTGTTGCAAGTTATTATGATTAAATAATTAGTCCTTGCAAATGAACACGGCCACTTAAATACAATAGAACACAGGAACAAAATGGCAACGAACAAGATTTAATGCTTCCCTTTTATTTTTGCTTCAGACTCCCGCAACATATTGATCGATGTTTCTCATAGACTTTCTAACCTAATGTGCCCAATTTTTTTGTCCAATATTTAATTTTGAAAACTGTGTTTAATTTACAATTTTTTTCGCCCATACGGGAGGGAGGTTCTGATGATCGTTCGGAGCGGTTTTGGATTCGGATGCATATGAAAACATTTGTCTTCCTTCAATTGCTAACGGAAAATTTAGAGAATAGTGTAATTGTCTTAAATGGGGAGGCAGTCCACTTAGTCCAAAAGTAAATGTTCATCGCTTGAATACAAATTTAGGAAGATGTAACTCCTTTCCTAACAAGTACATTCGCGTACACAGACGTATCACTTAAATTTGAAACATAAAGAACACATATATGTTGGATGTATTTGCAAGTTTAAAATTTTAGTCATTAATATGAAAAACTTCTCACCCAGTGATAACCACGGCGTAAGCTGCCTCTGCTTGTTTGTAAAATTCAAACCTAAATCAACAAAAGGGAATAAGATTCATAAGATGATGAGCATTGATCAGCCTTGTTTTCTAACCCACCTTTCAATCTGAGCAAGTGACGTAAATTTCTCATGATGACTTCGGCAAATGCTTTCATAGTTTATCCACCCTTTTAGTGGAGTCTGTAGTCCTTTCGCCTTGTCATCATCGGTCACATCCATCACTGCAGCCTTTTCGGTACAAATTGACAATTGTATATTGTATTACTCAACCCTCATCTGATATTTCACTTTCAACAAATCACATTGCACATACTGGGTCTACTGCATGCGAATCCAGGTCAATCAAGTCCAAAATGGCACTCAGCAACTCGCCGATGTTGTTCACCCCGTCCAGACGAATCACAGGAATGCCTGATTTCCGTCCAACAGAATGGGCTGGAAAGTGTGCATCTGCTAAAACTTCAAACCAAATATACGAATTCATTTCTGATATTCAACGAATGAGGAGTTAGTTACTTTTATCCGTTCAATAAGGTTTATATTTTAGGGATAACAAAGTAGTAAGAAAAATTAGCGTATCAAAAAACGGCGAAGTTTGAAACATAAGTATTATAATTTGCCAACTCAACACGACCAATACAGGCATTTTGCCTTTAAATTATTGTAAAATTGCATACTCTGCTATACTTATGCTCTAAAACTATTGCAAGCATTACCTTTTTGTCATGCTACTTTTTTGTACATTTAAATTCAATCCATATACATATAGGGGGGCCAAAAAGGTGGGTTCGGATAAGTTTTCGAATTTTTCAACTTCTCTTCGCGCGGTTCGGCTTCTTAGATTTTTTTCATTTGATTCAGCATAATTTTCTCTGTTCAAAAAGTACCTGTTCAAGTCTCTAGGCCGTTCCGTTCCGAAATGAGGAGGAGTGAAAGACAAGCATTTTGAAATAGGGTTTTCACATCCATAAAATCATTGCGATTTTATGGATGTGACAAAACTGACTATGGATTAGTTCC
>VICI01001310.1:0-23699 GCA_019593645.1 Akabosia matsudoensis
TTATTTTCTAGTTTTATGGGAAAAAAATCCTGTTTTGTAACATTTTTTTTAGAAGATGAAGAATCCAGCGACAGTGACACTGATGCTGATGACACTTCCCGGTCATATGAAAGGGTTGAGCCGCCTCGAGTTCGGGTTCAGTACCGGGATAACTGCCGAATCGTTACGAACTCACTAGACGCAGCTATAAACCACTTGTTCCTTCCCAAACGACTTCCAGACTCGTCGCAGCTGGAGCAAAGTAATGTTGACGACTGGATATTACAATATGTTTCCAACATTTGCATTGAAGTGTTGCAGTTCAAAAAGCTGCAGCCAGTTAGAAGGATGCTCTCCTCTTGGCAGTCGACTTTTCCCTGTGTCAGTCACGATAAGAACAGTTTCGTCCAGGTCTTCAGTCATGAAGTTTTTAATATGTCTGTGGGCGACACACTCCCTGTTTACATTCGCCGGCAAAACTGTACTCTTCTTTTGACCAAGTTGTCAGAAGGGTCCTCTGACGGAAGTGACTTCCAGATAGAGACATTTCGACCATGTCTGCCTACCGAGACCATCATGTCAAATGTAGGTTCCATCCAGGCTACATTTCCAGAGACATGCGACGTAATTTACAACACAGAAATGCTCTTGTCCAAGATTTTTGCGAAACACCTCCACGAGTTGACCTCAGAGCAATTTAAAGCTGCAATGCCAACTGCTTCAAAAGGAAACTATGAGTTTACAGAACACCGTGACGTGGCCGATCCCTTTCTGGTGTCCGACTGGCTTGTTGGACTCCTAGTTCCAAGTTTAAGGGAACCCTCCACAGTTCAGATCACAAAAAAGGTGCGCGACGAAGTTATCTGCAGACGGTCAGCTAAAGCTGTACCATTCCGCCGCTCCGGCTTATGGACATCGTTGAAAGTTGCCCTTCACTTGAAACTCGCTCACACAATCGGGAACGCCAACGACGCCAGAATCATTTACAAATGTTTACTCCTCCGAGTCCTCGCTGATATTACAAAGTACTACGAGGAGAAACACCGCCGCCGAATTTCCATAGACCTTGCAGGCCAAATGCTCGCGAAATTGGGGAAAAGGGTTCGCAAACTTCAAAAAATGACTTGCGAAAAGGAGTCAACGTTTGTTGAAGAGATAAAGTATTTGTGGTCAAGCACTTTGAAGTTTGTCCACACTGTGGCGTCCTCACTCCACGATAAAATGAAGGATATCTGGAATGAGTGCTGTGCTGCCAAAGTGGCAGATATCATCGAGCCCATTCACCGCACCAAGTCAAATCTTCAAGGAGACCTTCTCCATTGCATTCCTTGGCTGAACGAATACATTGCAAGACAATCTTCTGCTGCTGCTAACCAAGCTGATTCAAAGAGTTCCCTAACTTCCCCACCTGAAACGCCCTCTCGTCATTCCAAAAGCAAACAAGGAGCAGTTCAAATTCTCCAGCGATTTGTGACCCTTGAAGACATCATGCTGTTCAAACTGGATGGGAACCAGGCTCAAACAAGAATATGGCTGTATGACTGCGAAAAGTTTGTTAAAAGTCAATTAGTCGAGTTTTCCACCGGCTACTTTTCTTCTCACGAGCCTTGCTCGAAACTGTTTTCGAAACGAGTTCTGGAACTGCTCCTTTCCTACGTGAAGAAAGCTGTTCCTTGCTACACCTCTGAGGGAAGTGAAAATCCTGTCGGATTCAGTCAAATGATTTTAACTGTTCTTCAAATCCTTCAAGTTTTGGACGAAACTGCCACTCGGGAGCATCCCCTACTTGCACAATACAAGTCTGGAATCAATCCAGGGATGTTTGATAAGCTTCTGCTGCCACACATTCAAGATGTCCAATTGCTTGATCGCATTCTCGACTACTTCCGGGATAGAGATTTGAAGGCAGCGTATCCTGGTCTTCTGGACAATTTGATGGGGGATTTGTCGGACAACTCACTAGCTACTAGGTTTGCGGAGAGATGTGATGATATGCTCACAATGCACAAAAAATTACTCGCTGACATGAAAAAAAGTTTGGAGGAAAGGCAGGAGCTTGTAATTAAAGTGCGAAGACAATGCGATGAACTTCAGGGCAAAGTTGATGCTTGTGAGGATTGTACAAAATCACCAGCGGAAGACACTGATCAAGACGGAGCTGAAAAGTGTCCAGAGTGCAAAATAGTCGAACAAAGTATTCAAGAAAAGCGGTTTTCTGTTCCAGTCTACGAGCGTTTGCTCCCTGAAGAATGCCACATGCAACTGGCCGTCGTATTTGAGCTCATGATACCAGAAGAAATTAAAAACTTGCGAGAGGCACTGGCCCTACTGAAGTTTGAGTTGCTCCGAGAACAAGAGAAAAAGGTTGGAAAACTTGTAAAATGCAAGTGGGCGTATTTTAAAAACATGCAAACCTACCGGACTCTGTCGACGGAGGAAGCTGGGAAAACATTTCCACATTTGCGGCTAAAGGTCAACTTGTCCAGCCAGTTCCTCCCTAGCTCAAGTACACATCACACCAGAATCAAGAATCCTGATGTGATGGATGATTCAGCCATGTCGTCGTTTGAAGAGGATGACTGGCCTTTTGCCGTTCCGAATGGGATGGACTGTGTGTACCACTATGCGTCTAGGAACTATTTGGAGGCTGGAAAGCTCCAGAAGCTGCTAGCTTTTCAGATAGCATCAACGAATTGTGTGAATGACCACAATTATTCGTTGCTCCAGTGGGCGTTGGAGGGATGTAATCACTCCCAAAACAGAATCTTATCGGAAATTAATGTCCCACATCACCCTGACCTAGTTGCCTTTGGAAGTCTCCGCGCAGGTCATCGAATTCAAGTTATGAATTTGTACAGATACCTCTCCAATCGACAATTGCAATTAGAGCGAGAACCAGTTCTGGCGCTTGTCCTCCAAACAATGTGGGAAACGGGGCCAAGAAAAGACTACAACTCGGGAGAGCGTGAAGCTCACATTGACTTCCTGGATGATGAGTTCACCCAAGAATTTGTGCAGCTGTTGGAAACGCTTGTCAGTGATAACGACACCAACTACGCAAACCCTTTGATATTTACTGGAATTGTAGTGATACTGGGACGCATCATGGAAATGAATGAAACCTGTCGAGAGAGATGTTACAAACTCCTGAAAAATTGTCGATCTTGTTTAGAGTCGTGGGTGGATAAAATCCAGGTGGAAATAAAAAGCTCTCCATCATCCCTGGAAGACGACGATGAGTTCAGAAATATTCAAACAAAACAAATAGAAATCGCGACATGTTTGGTGTTGACTTACAACGTGGACAGTAGCTTGTTCCAGGATGTCCTGAAGGACGGTGGTGATCTGATTTCCTGGCTAGACGCCGTATCAACCCTACACGATCTGAGCAGCAGTCAATCTCTAAAACACTTGTCCTCCTTTGGTCAACTTCTAGTCCAATTGGCAAAAGATGTCCCGCTAAAGTTAAACCTGGAAACGAGATTAATGTCATCTGTAGAGCTGAAGGATTTGTTCGTCAAGTCGTTACATTTGTTTTCCCTCCAAAAATGGGACTTGAATCTCGCCGTGGCCGGATCTTGGAAACTGATGGAGGACAAGCCACTGTCAAACATTGTCGTAGGAAGATATCAAGGCGACATGCTTACTTTTGACTTACTCCAAGGTTCATTCCTAGTCAATGGCTATTCAACCTGTCAAGTGCCGGATGTGATCCGTCATAACCCAATGTTCGAAATGTACTTCCGAAGGCCTGTCAAAGTCATCCAGGACGGGGTTCCAGCAGCGAACAAACAAATCTTGTTCCGGACAGCAGACAAGTTTCACGGAAAACATTACGAGTTTTCAGTTCACGCTGTGACCAGGCGGTTGAAAATATGGAAGGTGCAAGAAAACAACTCAAAGCTAGAGCTTTTAGATCCAGAGAAATTCCGGGGGCTGATTGGCGATGATCTTGTCTTTGGATATTCGCATTGGTTGGATTTGAACACGCGAACTGTTCATTTCCGAAGGATTCCTGTGAATGATAGTGACTACTCGTTAGCTCCAGAGTACCAGTTGAGGATTCACGACACAAATTTATGGCTTCTACACGATCAGATTCACAACTGCTTTTTGTTCAACCGAACCTCCCAGGGATTTGACATACTCGGCGGAGCGCTGAGTAGATTGGAGGAGGAAAAGCGGATGAACATAGTCATGTCGTCATCAAGTGAGGATGGAGAAGTTGGTTTGATCACAGTTAAGCTACCCAGATACCATTTGAACTTCAACTTGGTCAACGGACATCTATACTGCGTGGAGTACAAAGGCTTCAAAGTGGCGTACAATCAAAGTCAACGAGGGACTTTAATTGGTCTCCAGCATGGTTTACTCCTGGATAACATTGGCGAGAATATCAATACCTCTGGGGGAAATGTGATAAAAAGACTTTTAATTGTTCCCCACGGGCACTTGACCGTAGTGAAGGACAGGAGCGAGCATCACCACAGAGTCAAAGTTGACCTGACGAGTTTACGGCATCAGCCGCCATGTTTTAGCTACGAACTGGACCCAGTGCTTAAAAGACTGAAGGCCGATCGAAGTAAGTGCGCCTGGTTGTACTTGGCAGCTCTGCATGCAGCTACATCCCCTGGAGTGGCCTCCCTTCCAGACCCATTCACAGAGTTGTCAGGGACGGAAGTGGCTGTTCAAATTTTACAGTCTGCCTGCGTCTGGTCATGCTGTCCCTACGACAGCGAGAGCTTACATTGCTTAAAGATGATAAGAAAGTTGGCGCCAAGAAGAGAATATTATGGGCACGACTTGACCACTCCAAAGGAGGGAAAAGCTTGGGTGGAGGTTCCAGAAGAAAAGTTGGAACAAATGGAAACAACCGAGTGGCCAGCGGGACTGCCGAGCATGGCGGCCTTTGACGGGTATGCCATTCTTGTAGAAAGATTGCTTCGTGATAGTCGTCAGCTCGAGGTTCTTCACGAGCCAACCGGAAGTACTCCCATGGTGGAAATGCCAGTGAATCGGTTTAAATCTTCAGAAAAATTGCAGTTGAGAGCGTACTACCGACATTTATCGGCCTACAACAAGGCTACTGAAATTAGGTCGATATTTTTGAAGGAAGGAATGTCCAAGCTTCATGGAAAGTTTAAAGACCCCGAGCTTGTCCTGAGAACGGGTCCAGCTGAAGATTCCAATGAGGAAGCAGCCAAGAAAAAAACCAAGTGGGACATGAAAATGTTGCTGAGAATGAGTCAAGCCAGGCTTGTCAAAACTTTAGAGGATCCCATCAACGAATCCCGGCGGAAAAGTGATTTACACAAGTTTATCTTCGGAACTGGAGAGGGTCAGGAGGAGAATTCAAAAAAGAAGGAGATTTTGTATCCTGCCATCCCCATTCCAGACCCCCGCAACGGAATCCCGCTTTCAGATTTGCTGAGTGCCAACTTCAAACAACACTGGCTGAAATTGTACAGCATGGCTGTCAACTGGACTGGAACTCCAGAAAAGCGAACGGCATTTTCTATCGTGTTATCTACATTAGCTTATCATGGTGCACCACTCCAGCAGCTTATCAATCTTCACAATGTGTCTGTGCTCGCAGAAAACATTAATTTTCCAATTTTACCTGAATCCGTTCGGAAATGCTTGTTCAGCGACTATTCTTCTGGGTCTGACTTTTCGGAGGAGAAAGTTCGACAAATTTTAAAAGAGGGATGGTCCCGCCGCAATGGTTCGTATGATAAATACGCAAAAGAAAAGGTCCTTATCGACGCTAATGAAGACGTCGACGAGAAAACAGATGATAAAGAAGAAATTGATACCAAAATTGATGCAGTAATTAAGGAAATAAAAGACCTCTGGCCGTGTGAAAAACTTTCCAACAAGAAATTAGACGAGCTGACCGAGAAGACTGAGAAGCTTTTGAGTTATCATGATCTCAAGCAGGTTAACAGTATGATAACCGGATGGTATAGGAATTCTCTTTTGAATACGTTTGTAGAGACGGTGGAGGCATTCCTGGACAAGTTTTACGATCACTTTCCCAAACTCCCTTTAAACAACAAAAGCTTCAAAGCTTTGGAGGAAACTAAGCTACAAGTGAATCTAGAGTTTCCTTCATATTCTGCAAGCTACTTTGAAAATCTGGCGGGGCTTGTGATTGACGGGGACTTGGATGAGCCAGGAGTGATATTTTACTCCGGGAGTGGGTTTGCGGAAACTCATATCGAGGGAATGATTCCTACTCAGAGGGAACAGTGTTTGGCAAAGATTGACAAGTATTTGGACCGCATTCGGTCCGCAACTTGCACCACAGTCAGCAAAAAAGTTATTTGCTTGAGTGGCCTAGCGCCAAGATTGAATCCGATTTACGCTCTGCAATGTCTCCTCCATGGACTCAACTCAAAGCCGGGAGAGTTCAACCCAGGTCTCCTCAAGCTTCTGGGCGCTTTGGCTGTGCTATGGACCGAGCTGAAACGTTTCAACCGCATCCTTGTCCTCATCCAGTCCAAAGACAAGTCAGCATCCGAGTTGAAATCCGAACTGGAGAATCCTGGTCATGAAAACTGGAGTCCTGTAGAATATCCAGAATGGCTGCTTCTTGAATTGGAGCTAGATATAATGATAAGACCCGTCCAAGTCTCTGTCGCCCATCAAATGATCTCCATGCCCGATGGAGGGAATGGAGTTATGCAGCTCAACATGGGGGAGGGAAAGACATCTGTCATCGTACCCATGTTATGTGTTACTCTGTCCAAAGAAAAGAACTCGCTCTGCAGGATAACAGTTCTCAGCTCCCTCTTCAAAACAAATCTGAACCTGTTAACTTTCACCCTCGGAGGGTCAGTGTTGTCCAGGCGAGTCTACACGTTTCCCTGTCGAAGAGACATGAAATTTGACGTGGAGACCCTTGACAAACTCCTCAAATCTTATCAAGAATGTCTGAAAATGAAAGGCGTGGTTGTTACACTTGCCGAGTACAGACTCAGCTTCCGCCTCCTCGCGTTCGACAAAGCCCTCAAGGCATACCCGGAAGTGGGCGTCAAGTTTATGGAAATTGAGAACGGGCTGAGGAACTACTGTCGAGACATTCTCGATGAAAGTGATGAGCTGCTGAACGTCAAGTACCAGCTTGTCTACACAATTGGAATGCAGGTGAACCTGGACGGGGGCGAGCTGAGATGGACAACATGTCAAAAGCTGCTACAAATCGTTCAAGACGTTGCATGGGTGTTTCTCAATAAACTGGGCGCGTCTGCTGTAGAATTCCTCAAAGAAGAGCAGGCGAGTCACCCCGAGCAGTTTGCCTACATCCGGTTGCTAGACGAATCCGGGTTTGAAGAGTTTCTCAGCCTAGTTGCGGACGAGCTTTTGAAAGATTTCAAGCTGACGGACAGGCAGAAGCAAGTTACAAAACGGTTTTTTACGCAAGACAAGATTTCGCAAGAAAACTTCAAGTTTGTGCTAAGCCTGTTTAAGAACGACAGCGAGTTGTTGGATGAAATTAGGCTGCTTTCGGGATACTTCCGGAGGGGTATTTTGTGTACAGCTTTGAGTAAACGTTGGAGGGTTGACTATGGAGTTGACCCCAAGAAAAACTACTATCGACGCATGGCGGTGCCCTTTAGAGCGAAGGACTTTGTAGCAGAACGAACTGAATTTGGACATCCAGACTTGGCAATCATACTGACACATTTGAGCTACTACTATTCAGGCCTGTCCGACTCACAGATGGATCAAGTTTTTGACTGTTTAAAGTGTAAACCGGAAGCGGATAGTCTGTATGCCTCATGGATGGGAAGATTTTTCAAAGGAACTAATGTCCCTAAGCACTTAACTAGTTATCGAAGCATCAACTTGGAAGATGCTTATCAACGATCACACCTATACAGCTTGCTGCGGAAACATAAGGATGTCGTCGACTTTTGGCTATCAAGCAAAGTATTTCCCGAAGAATGCAAACAGTTTCCAGGGAAGATAAGCATGAGTGGATGGGATCTCTGTTATGAAAAGACACGACTTGCAACAACTGGGTTTAGTGGGACAAATGATTCCAGCATCCTCCTTCCCTTGCCAATATCCCAGCAAGATTTACAAGAATTGCAAGATACAAACAAGAAAATGGAGAAGGTGTTGTTACTCGAAGAGAACCAAGGTCATCATAAAGGTCTTCCCATGGGGGTCACGTGTAAAGAGATCCTACAAAAACTGAAACAAGACAGCCTTCGGGTTTTAATAGACGCAGGAGCACTCATGCTCGAGTGTGACAATGAGCAAGTCGCCGAGTTGTGGTTAGAGATAGACTCGGACATTGAGGCTGCAGTTTACTTTAGCAAAGATGGCGAGGTGATGGTCAAGTGCAGGCGAGACTATGACGAAACTGATAAAACAACACAAAAAGGGAAGCGGAGGAGGAAATCTGGAAGAGACCTTCAAGAAAAGCCAGTTGATGTTCAGTTGGAGTTGTCTCCGTATCGAGAGAGACTGGAGCACTGTGGCGTATTTTTAGATGACCAGCACACCCGAGGCACAGACTTGAAAATTCCCTCCCGGAGTACGAGCTTGCGTTACGATCGCAAGTAGAATGCGGCGCGACAAGTTAATGCAAGCCTGTATGAGAATGCGACAGCTTGGAAATGGACACCGAGTTTGTTTTTACTTGAGCCATGAAGCCGTCACCAAAATAGTTAGAGACCCATCATCAGCAGGCAATGAAGATGAACCGGAAATGATTACAACTCAGGCAGTGCTCGACTGGGTCACACTAAACTCTCAAGAACATAACGACGAGGGACTGGTCTACTGGGCTCTCGCTGGAAAGAATTACGCGCAGAAATTGGCTGCCCAGGAATTCCACGACTCTGTCGACACTCACGCTCTGGAGAAAATCTATTGCTTGTCCAGGCAATGTGTTGACGAAGAGGTACTTACGTTGAAAGACATGTACGGAAATTACACAGAAACTGAGCTCTTGACTAAACTCATCCCAGAATGGTTCGAAAAAACGCAGCGGAAACTGCTCAGTGTTGAAGGCTGCTACTCGTTATCACAGAGGATAACGCAGAGATACGATAACACTTCGCGATTCAATAATTCAAAGGTGCTCCGAGTACATTCCAACTAAAACTTGCGTCCGTTCCGAGGGCCTTGTGACACTGGATGAAGAACAGGAAAAAGAGGTGCACGTCGAAAAGGAAGCGGAAGTAGAAGAAGAGCGCGAAAATGTGAGCCCTCCAAGTTGGGAGTGGAGTGATCCCTCTGGACTGCATGAAAATGTAAAGCAAGCTATTCTCCAAGGCCAAAAGCTATCGGTCAAGAGTGGCATTGATCGGTTATCTGAGATCTTTGCACAAACGTCATTTTCCAAACTAGTGCAAGCCCGAAGGCTGGGCAAACGCTGAGGTTTTTGTGTCAACAGATTTCATTTCTGTTGTGAAGGAAAGCTCTTCTTCTCACTTTAAGACCGATTCTCATTTACGGCCAATTGAGTATCTCGTGTCCATCCGACCCCAAGCTCCAAAGCCGGAAAAGTCCCGAAAGTCAGGCCCTCCTGCCCCCGCCGCATTACAAATTCTCGTAATCAGTCCATTTGAAGTTAACGAACTGATTCCGTACTTCCGCGATGGAAAGACAAAAACTCATTTGCACATGTTTTCAGCAAGACATTTCCAAAATCAGGATTTGCTTGTGAATAAGATTCCACTTCAAATGCCGCGACAAATGACAGTTCAACTCATTCCAGATACGAGTAAATGCATTGCTGCGCTTCTTGCTGCATCTGGAAACTTGTACTTTTCCAATAGCGACGAACAGCAAATGTTTGCCAGATTCTTGGGATTAGTACCAAGACCTTGGACTCCAGAACAGATGAACGCGTTTGAGAAAGAGTTTATTAAAAAATCTGGATTCCTCCTGCCCAAGTACAGACGACAAGAAATGGAGAGCTGTCAGATTGAACAGGCTGCCTTTCAAAAAGATCCTATTCCACTAATCAAGAAAATTTTGTTGTGCAGACACGCAGTGATCAGCGATGTCGCTCATGTCAACAGGCTACTCAACCGCAACTGGTACGTCGACATTAATTAAGAAGCAACTATGATTTGTGTATGCTGAAGCTCCTTCGTAACCTTTGCAATGTTTTACGCGTTTCAAATGTATTACAATTACCTATGCATTTTGCGGATAAATTATTGAATAAAAAACACTTTTCATTTTCATTTCTCGTACACTTTTACTTAAAACTTGTTTTTTTTTTTAGTTTAACACACCCAGAACAAAAAATGAGAGAAACGTTGCGTCCGAGAAAAATCTGCCTGAAACGATTGTTATTCCTGCTAACTATAATAAATAATATAGTTTCATCAATCAGTTCATGTTGAAAAAAAAACGGGTCAACATTAATTTTTACATAAAAAAACAAACACGTTACGGTGAAGAGGACATCCTACAAGTTGGTTTACTTGCTAAGCACACGGTTCCCTAAAAGGTTTCTACAAGTACACCAGTTGATTACAAGTCTTTCAACATAAATTTGTTTGTAGCGGGATTTGGTGATGATTTTCGGCATAATTATTCTAATGATGTTTAGCAAAGCTTAAGAGCTATAATTCGTGTTTTTTTTTTTTTTTTTTACAAATATCCGTTCCTAGCCTAGCATACGCTTACTTTAATATGATTTTTTGTTGTTTTCAAAATGCTCATCTAGTAGGTAAAAACTAAATAAAACAACGGTCGATTGTTTTTTTATATAACAAGTTGATTTTGGCCACACACGTTTTATAGTAAGTATAAATTACACAGACAAACACCATTCACTCGGGGTAGCACCTAAAAAATGTCTTAACTATGTTTATTACACAACTCAAATAATAATCTTGATTTTGTTTGTAATATAAAAAGCCCAAAAAATAGTATCGCGAAACAACCACCCGTAGTAGTACAATTTGATTAAAATTTTAAATAGCTTTACGTTACACCACCCCCGTCCTTCCCCCCAGATTTCTTTTTCTTAACACTAAGGGGATCAAAGTTATCCTCGTCGTCGCTACTACTATCATGTGACTTCCTATCGAAAAGCAACGAGTCGTTTTCCTTCCTCGAAGAATTCAAGTCCGCTTGAAGGTCTATCAAAGGATTCGCGTTTAAAGTTAAGAACTGAATGGGATTCTGGGCGGCAGGGTCTGTAGCTCCGTTACTTCGTGGGGTTGTGTGCGGGGAAACGATGGATGTTGATGCTGTCGATGGAGGAGGAGGAGGCAAATGGTTTTGCCCCTGACGTGAGGAGTTGGATGGTATCATACCACCAGAGTGGTACGACGACGGATGGTCTCCGGGTGCGTCGGGATCGCTTGTGGGAAGGGTAGAGGTACCGGTGCCTACACGGAAGAAATAGCCGTTAGATTAAAACGTGTATCCAATTAAATGACAAATGATCTAAGAAGTGAGCATGCAGCATTATATTTGTCAACTTTAAGATAAAACCCACACCAGTTCAGTCTTGGTTATCTTGCGGTCCACCGGCTGCATGAAATGTGGTGCAAAACGAACACGTTAAGTTTGGTTTTAGGACATAATATTAAGTGGTCTGTGCAGTCATTAAATCAATTTCTCAATTGCCAGCCAGTTAGGTTAATAAATTACCTTGAGAGTACTGAGTATACTGTTGATATTGGGGATGGAAATTGTGAATAGCATCGGTCATAATATCCCTGGGATTCATTGTTTCTTTCAAACTGCTCGAGATACTCTGCATCGTCACGCTACGTCCAGGACCGCTCGCTCCGCTACTCGACCCGCTCATTACGCCATTGGACGAAATGCAGCTTCCAGAATATACCTGCAAATAATATAGATAGCCAGAATAAGGACACTTTGGCACTACTCAGAAGGCGAAATCATTACGGATAGAGGACAGAAAAACTCACCGAGACCGGGAACGCCAGTTTTAAAGCGACGGCAGCGAAACACATTTCAATACAGATGAGAAAATTCTGATAGCCAGCAGCAACAGTTCCTGAGGGTATTTTCTTTCCTTCTGTGTCATACAGTGGACCGATCACTTCCGCTTTCTCCAGAATGGCCAACATAACACCTGTAGTGTCAAAAGAGCAATATAATTTTACATCTTTCCTTACTCTAATTGCGCAAAACTGTAAAACTTGAACACTGACCTTGCCAGAATGAGAGGAAAATGACTGATTTGATTGTAAAGAATTTGAGAACCGGGTCAAATGGGGTCAGTAAGTCCCTCGTGGAGAAGTAGAAGAGAAACAGTCCGTAGAGGGCCAGGGAGACGCTCACATTGTAAATCATGGTGATGTAGATGTAGCCTGTGTGAGGACTCCAGTCCCCGTCCCTGTACAATCCAAACGACTGGAGGAGAATCGTGAGGAACGCCATGACCGGTTTCACCAGACAGAACTGGAGAGTCGCCTGTTTGCAGAATCTGAGGAAGCCGATTGTATAATTTCTGCCGGAGAGACAGCAGGTGCAGTACCAGAAACTCGACTTGATTGGTTTGCCCCGGATCTCGCTCATAATGGAGCCCTCTCCTCCCAGGTACTCGTAGCATAAGCTGAGGAAACTGTAGATGACAAATGCCTCGTAGCAGTCGCGCACTGTGTCAAAGTAGACGTACAAATGCGGGTTTTTAAAGAACATCAGCGACAGCCATGAGTCAAACGCGTAGATCGGGACGATAAACAGGATCCGGACGATCCACCGTTGCTCTATCGGATGTGTGTACCATCTACAAAACAAACAAAAAACAATTAAAAACAAATAATACGATAAACTGACACAAGTTTTCTTAAAATCAAGTCCATGATTTCTCTTCTCACCTCAAGTGCTCATAAATCTGGTGACAGGTTATAAACAGCGCCGCCCACACAAAAATCCCTGCCACCATTTGGGCATACGTCGAGTGTAGGAACAAGAGCCTGTGCGCATCTTGCGGGTCAGTTGTGGATGGCACCAGGGTGCTCGACGGACTAGGCGTCGACGGTCCCACCGTCGAAGACATTTTCTTATTATCCCACTAGTTACTAAATCCCACTTGTTTTAATTAAAAAACTTTTCACACTACAAATACACCTTAAAACCTATTCTTTTCTAACTTCCTACATGATATGCTATCAAAAAATAACTTGTTTTAAACACCAAGTAGCCACCCCTGTCAAGTTAATAAAGCCATTGTTAGTCCTTCTTTTTTTCTTGTTTATTCACAATTTCTTCCAATCTATTTCCACAAAATTCCACCAACCTGCCTCCTCCAATCTATTACTCACGGCCACCAAACAACAAGATAAAAAAGAAACAAATTCCTCTCGTTTAATCAGAGTTCCATAACTGACGTACTTTTTAACGTCATTTTTATTTTATTCACCAAAAACAATTCACGTTCACAGAGTGTGCATCACAAATAAAAATGCAATACGGTTCTCAGTCGACGAACATACAGAAAAAAATGTGTTGTTAAAACAAGAGAAGGTGCTTCTACATTTTTTTTACTCTAGTTCATGTTGTAAAAAAAGGACAAGTGCATAGAACTATAAGAGAAGAAAAAAAAAACATAAGTCTCATCCCTATCCATATGTGTTTTTTTATCACTTTTTACTGCCAGACGAACGGAAAATATTTTATAATCGGGATTGACGTTAAAAGTCGAACCTAGTCGGTAGTTTGAGCGAAGCAAAAAAAACAAGAAAACCTTTCTTTTCTTAGCAAAAAAAAAACAAACTCGAATCAGAGTATTCTTATTCTGTGCATGCATATCCTTTTGTGACTGTCCCTGTAAAAAGGGGAGATGTCGTATAAAAAAAGAAACAAGAATGTCTTTTCTAGATTCGGTTTATTTTTCTTTAAAAAAAGTATGCCAATACGATATGGTAAAAATAGAAAAATTTGTTTATCGCTACTTTTACATTTACGCTTTGGCATATTTTTCAGGGAAAAACGAATGTTGAAATTTGTTGAAGAGATTTTCTTTGATTTTCATATTTTTATACGACATCTCTCCTTTTCCTTGAGACAGTCACATTTTTTTTCTTCTCATAGAGAGGAACATGTACAGTTACAAAAATAATACATGCACATCCCAGAACCATCTCAGCTACATTCGAGTCAAGTAAACAAACAGTTTTGTGAGGGATACACAGTCACTAAAGTGCGAGCAGAAGCTTTTATAAAAACTTTTTTTCTTTTTGCAAGGATTTCTATTGTACCTGCCCACGTTTAGAGTTGATTAAAAATGACATCATCTGATTTATGTTTAAGCGTGATTTAAATGCAGTGGTGGTGATTGTGAAGTTTAGGTTGAGTTTTTTTTTATGTGGGAGATTGGTCGTGAACTGTGTAGTTGTTATATGTGGAAGGGAAAAGAAAAATAATTATTATTCATTGTCACGACGTTTTGAAATTGAAAGGGGAACAAGATGTCACGATCGGGGAATGCGTCTACATCGAGGGACGTGCTGTTTGGAGGTGGTGCGGCAGGTAAGACACAAATTTTGGAGGTTATAATTTGAAATAATTACAATTGTCGTTGGCAAGGAGAGAGTGTTTCATGTGTCGTGTTGTTTGTTCTGTTTGAAGGATATACTCCGTTAGCTTCTCAAAACACAAGATTGGTTTCGTGGAATGATGATGACGATGAAGAGGAGTATCGAAGGGGTGGAGTGGATGTAGATGAGAATATGTCAGTGCAGCAGATAAGACAAAAGCAGCAGTACTATGCTGGAAGGTTGGTGAAAAGATAAGACTCAATGTCAGAAACGGAAACGAGGGATTATTTTGATGAATACTGTCTTTTCTTGTTGTAGAGCAGGACCGTGGACTGGAAGCCCTATCTGAAGTAATATCCCGGCAGAAGAACCTCGCCCAAGTGATAGGTAACGAAGTAACGTATCAAAATGAGCTTATCGATGATATCACTGATCACGTGGATAGGACGAGGGATAGACTTGTAGGCCAGACAAACAGTGTACGGACTATTGACAGGAAAGACAGTACTGGAAGTAAGTACATCAACTCCAACCTGTTTTTTTAATGATCAGCCTGTGATTATGATTCGTCTTTGTTAACAATTTCTTTCTGTTGTCCTTCAGGATACTGGGCCATAATAATTTTACTCCTTGTCGTAATTATAATAATAACCGTGGTGTGATAAAGCTTCCAATTCTTGTTTTAAAACGATTTTGACCATTCTTCTTTCTTTGTTTTTTATTCTGGAAAATTCGTATTTTCTGCGCTGTGTAAATAAAAAATAGATTATATTGATCCAAAAGTACTGTCGATTCGCGATTGTCGTGTGCACCAGCTTAATTATAAATGTTTCATCTCGTTTTTTTTCTTCGTATAATACAATTAAGGTTCCAAGAGAGGTTCTTTATCTTCATCGTCCTCTCTCTCCCTCCTTTCCTCCCGTAATACTGTCCCAGAGGACGACGCATCAATACTACAAATTCCTGAATCCCAATCCCCAAACGCCCTGTCGTTAGGCGAATCCCACTCTTGAGTTTCCCCCGAGGCGAATAGCAAATAGAATATGTTGTCAATCACATATATCGCTGCTGCAATATAAAATATAATCCGCCACCGGGACACTGTAGATCCAACATGGTCGTTGAGAATGAGTCCGGCCACATACGGGGCTCCTATTCCACACAAATTGGCAAATCCATTTGTAATCCCCATCATGACTGCAGCGTGGTTTGGACTGAGGTCGATATGGTTCACTTGGAAGGAGGCGCATACTCCTCCTGTTAGACCGATGGCTAAAGTGATAAGCACAACAGTTGTTGTTCTATCACACGCAGAGTGTGCTGCCATTACAAGGAGAACGGCTGGAATCCAGTGAGCTTCAAATTGAGGATAACCAAATTTAATGGCTTGGCTAGAGAACAAGATTTAAAAATGCATTGTCGGGTCTTACACAAAGAGTTAAATATTTTCCGAACTGTTCCCGTATTCATTCCACCAGCTCTGAGCTTATCCGCATAAACGCTGGCTACAATGCTTATCAGCCACATGAGAAGATACGGGCCCGCTGACAGGAACGAGTTCTACATTTGAATGATTTAGAAAAAACAAAAAATATTCTTCAGATTTGATAACCTCGACCTAATAAATTTGGAATACAACTTTATAGAAATGTTTTTTTAAACAAACCGCTTTAATGTCAAAATGAAGGACCTCGTCCATGTATGTAGGTAACTCTGTCAGCATCGTGTATAATCCCCAACCGTTACCTATTTAAAAGAAAAAATATTGATGTTTAACATTTGAATGGAATTGAAAAGCTCATTTAAAATGTATATTTCAATTGCCTGTTTGAACAACCAAAATGGCCAAAACGGGGGGACTCGTGAGGAGCTTTTTCCATGGGGTTCCCTGGAATGTTTTGGCGACAGCGTTCTTTGAGCCACTTTGAATATACAACACTTCTTCAACGCTAATCCTTGGATGAACGTTGGGACTATCGTAGACCAAAACCGCCCAAAAGATAAACCAAACTATTCCGAGGAGTCCAAAAACGTAAAAGACACTCGGCCAGCCGGAAGTGAGCACGTTTCCGTCCTCGTTGCCCAGCAACCAGCCGCTCACAGGTAGCGCTATCACAGTTCCTATTTGAGTTCCAGCGTAAATAAAAGCTCCTAGGATGGAGCGCTCCAGCGGTGGCACCCACTGGGCTAGTAATGCGTGCATGCTTGGATTCGTCACTCCCTCCCCAAGACCCTGGAGGATGCGAACTGCAACGAGGTACGGCAAGCCCATGTTGGCTGCCAGGGGCGTTACCAGACTGAATACTGCTGTGACCAGCATCCCAATTCCAAATACCCATTTCCCTCCGATTCGGCTTGCAATCATGCCACCTTCAAATTAAAAAAATAAACAAATTTATAGCCTTGCGCCAAATTTAAATTTTCTTGCAATTTACTATTTTAACTCAACCTGGCACTTGGGTGACGACATATCCATAAAAGAAGGATCCTAAAATGATCCCTTGCTCGTGGGCGTTCCAGTCAAACTTCGGATGCCTTGAGATGACCGGTTTTTCACTGGTCAACTGATGCTCTTGAACGAGATCTGGACAAGTAATGGGCCCACTGTGATTGTGGTTGTTTGCGTGGGAGTTGTTGACCATTTGAACAATGGCTATGGAGAGATTCACTCGCATGCTGTAACTGGACGCGAATCCTAAAAATCCCAAGAGTGCGAAGGTGTGACGAGCCCCCCACTTCCGGAATGGGAGTGTGGGCAACTGAGGAGGGGAGGGCCGACGAGAAGGCCCAGCTTCGGCTGTGTCCTCATCCCCTTCTGACTCGGGCTCGTCTGGCATTGGAACGTAGAGTGCGGATGACGGAGACTTCCGCTTTTGAACTTGGGCGTACATGATCAGACTAGAATCTGGCGTATCAGCCATCGACTATGGAGTGGGCGTATTTTTTAAAAAAATATTGCAAATTTGCATAGTCTACATTAGAACCGGAATGAATTAGGTGAATACTTTGGTTAACTCATTTTTTAAATACTTTTTTTATTGATACTTAAAAATAGAAAAAAATATAATCGAGGCTAAAATTAAAGCGGAAATGGATTGAAGGCTACTCTAAGGAAAACAAAAATTAGCAGCTGTAGCCCTTTCGATTCACCTCAAGACTCCAGCTGGTTGTCAAAGAAAGTTCCACCTGTGCAAAAATTGTACATGTATCACATTACATTTGTTCCGAGCAGCCCCAAATCTGTGATTCTAGGGCGCGCGGGTTTCAAATCATCTTGGTAGAGAATCTGTGTAGAGGAAAACATCATCATCGTCACAGGTTGTGTTCTTGTGTTAAGTAAAGTTGTGAATATTTAATTTGAAGGTGAATTAAGTTGTTGAGACTGGGGATTTTTTAGTTAGTCAATTTAATTATTGATTTTACCTTTCATTAAAGTTGGAGTGGTAGAAATCAGAGTTATTCTTGGAAAGATGAACCAACTCCCGGCAACATCACGGACTCTCACCCGGGCGAAGTCGTTCGCCCAGCGACCTTCAATCCGGTATTCATCACAGACCTCTGCGAGGCCTCCAGTCCCTCCACCTCAAGAATCATCGAAAGTACTCCCAACTGTATTACTAATTGGAGGAGGGACAGCAGCCGGACTTGGAGGATATTACTACACCGATCCCAACGCTGAAATTTTCAAGCAAGCACGAAGCGCCCTGGGACTGGAAACGCCTAAACAAAACGCTGTATAAAGAGTATGCAGCAAAGCAGTCGCTTCCAAAACCCAAACCAATTGTAACAGAGAAACCTAAAGTAGTTAAATCTGAAACTCCAGCGCCACCACTAACGGCTCCACCACCATCGCCTCCCAAAATTGAAAAGCCAGCACATCAAAAACCCGCTGAGCCTGTAAAAGCTCCAGTTCCAGCGTTAGCCGCACTAGCCTCAACAGCTGCTGCTGCTGCTGCAGTACCACCTCCAGCCCCTCCGAAGATCCAGGAAAAATCCCCTCAAGAAGCATCACCTCCAACATCTGACTCCGTTCCAAAATCTGTTCTAGTTACAGCGCTTCGAGCTCAACAGGAAGCATTATCTGAGACACACGAAGCCAAAGTCAAAGTCATTCAAAGTGAGTACGACCGGAAGTTGACAAACGCTACGAATGTAATTGAAGCCGAACGAGTGGTCGACCTTCGGGCGAAGTATGAAAAGGCTAGTGCCGCCCTTCAAAGCAATTGAGCAGGGAATTGAAAGTAAGTTTCTGATTGGCCAATCAAAAAAAGTATAATCAACCGCTTGACCATGACTATTTGTAATTATAAATTGTTTTTAATTATTACTTTTCAGCCAGAACTACGCAAAACATTCGAGCCAAGCGGCTAAGAGCATTGTGGGCTCAGGTAAACGCCCTCCACGCCCGCGTCAATCATCCCGAGTACCACGACTCAACAACAACGGAAATTGACAAGAAACGTTTACTAACAGCAATTGAGATTCCAGACCAGTTTGTCAACGAAATGGTGGCTTCGTTGCCTAGCAAACCAGTCCATTCACTGGAGTCACTAAAGCAACGATTTTATGACGAGCTGGAGCCTGTTGCCAAGTCAGTCACGCTAATCCGCGACGGAGAACCGTTTTGTATGTGGAAATACGCCCTAGGCAAGGTCTTTGGAGGTGCTCTTGCTCGCGTCAGTAACCAATCAGGTAACGATTATCACAAAAACACTTTAAAAAAATATATATTTACCTTAATAAGGATATTGTAGAGGTTAATGTGCGTCGTATTTTTGGTATTCGACAGTGGCGCCAGAAAATAGTTCAGTATCGTCATCTCCAGTCCAGTTGACTGCAAATGCACTGGATAGCGCCCGAACAGCTCTGGATAAAAGTGACCTGCTTAGTGCTGCAATTGCTGTTAATCAATTACGAGGTAAATCAGATAAGCTTGACTTTTAAATTCCCAATTTGAGCATCTTGTCGTAATTGTTTATTGTTTAATGTGGCTTTTTTAAGGTCTCCCCCGTCAAGTTGCATCCGACTGGTTGGCGGACGCTCGAACACTATTGGAAACAAATCAAACCTTGTTCGTACTTATGACGTATGCAGCTTCCAACAACGTCTTTTAAAGCTCTAAATTTACTGTTAAAAATCAAATTTAGTTTCTAGACGTCGTAGTTTCTAATTCAAAATGTATATCATCGTCATTACAACTACCAAACAGGCTCTTAAATTACCTTTCAGTTTAGTTTAAAGCTTTAGCGCAGTAAAGATGTAATTAAAATAAAACGGTTGATCCAGTTGTCAGTTAGACAAAGGCCAAAAACATTATCGTCTTGATCATAACTGATGTTACTCCACTCCTTAGCTGTCTCAAAGTGCCCCGAGAAAAATTCCAGCTAATTTGTATTTTTTATGCAATCCAGTCAAAGCAATTATATTTCTTGACCTTAATTACTCCACTCACGATCAACCTCCCCCCAATCAATCTGTACACTTGCCCTGATTTGATCTTGAAGACGTGGGAAGCCAAAGCCAAACACGATGTGTCAACGTCCCCTCTTGCAAAACGTCTTCTGCTCTAAATTAGTTTGCAAACAGATTTTTTATGGACTATATTACTCCTTCAAGATGAAATGACACCTGACCTGTTTGCATTTCTAACAAAACTTCTATTAATTCATATTGGTAATGCGTTATTATTGCCGTCTTCAAATCCCCATCAAATTACATTTAAAAAAAAATAGATTGCACATCACCAGCAGCGTCAGCGTCCCTCTTTATAAACGGGTGTATATCATTCCTTTTTGAAAAAAAACCTGTTTTCCCTCAATCTACAAGGCGCTGCGCTGCAGAAGCGTCATCAAACTTGAAAAAGATTTTCATCCCCATTAGGCTAGCATATGCACAAAAATGCACATTACAAATACGCGCCATAAAAAAATATCCTTCGTCCTATCTTGCGATTTCGTCCATCACCGTCCATCCTAATTTCGCAACGTTTTTCTCGCGATGATAATCATCAATTTAGTAACAAAACTTCTCATTTGATATACAGGGTGGCTCATAAACATCGCACCATTTATTTGTATTTCTTTCTTTCCAAGTTTCGTGTGTCCTCATCCAGAGTCAAGTCGATTTCTCTCCGTCCGATATGGAAGCGCACAGGAGGATCCACACGGTCAAAAGGCTCTTTTGCAATACTCTCTCTTTTGCAAAAAAGCCTTGTTTTTTTGTTCAGTTTTCATTTGAGCGTCTTTTTCAAAATCAGAAAAGTTACAATTAGCAAGTTTTACGATTAAACCTCGTTAGTTCTGGGGATTTTCAGTTTATTTGTTTTAAAGTACATCAAAAGGTGTTTTGTTTGACAGTGTGGATCCTCGTGTGCACTTCCAAATCGAAAACTTGAAAAGCAACCAAATAAATGGCGCCATGTTTATGAATCACCCTGTGCTTTCGTGTCAATAAATTTGTCAAAATTGTATTTAAAAAAGACAGTGTTATATGAGCACGCTGCTGCATTCCAAATTAAGTTTTTGCTAAAAAAAACAAGCATTGCTGGGCAGCAGTTAAAGAATTATGCAAGGAGCTCCTTTCTGCATTTCCTTCTAAAAAATGGTGCCTGCTGAAGATTTTTTTTTTTTTTTTTTTTTTGCAGAGGTACTACTTTGTCAACTAGGAAGCCTCCATTTTTTTTGTTAGATTAGTTGCATATATACAAATTTAACTGGTCAAGAAGGGAGTTAGTTAGTAGATAGGATCCCACACGCGATGGGGACGACAAACTAATCAGATCTCAGAAAAATAAATTTTGCTGGTCTTAGTTTTTTTTGTGACAGCCTCCGCCCGATTTATTACGATCACCTTGCCCCAGAGGATAATAATTATGGGTCAGGTCAAGATTATTTGTGTTGTGGCTTTGTTAGTTCCTTTGGTGGCGTTACACCCAGTTCCGGAGGATGACGATGGAGGAACTACGGAGTCGGCGGGATTGGAGACAAAGGCACCGCCGTCGTTGATTGTTGTTGATGAGAAGCCGAGCGGGGAGGAGGATGAGGGTGGGGATAAAACGAAGCGGCATCGGCCCACGATTTCTGCAGAGGAAATTGAGGAGAGGAGAAAGGCGTTGATAAAGGCGCTTGGAGGGGATAGAGACGAGGATGATCAGGGTGGGAGTCAAATTGCGTCGAGTCTCATGGGGCTGGGATCCCTAGCGACGGATTTGGTTTCGCTGGTGACGTCCGGTGCGAATGAAACTTTTGCACCGTTGAGGGAGGCGAGGATGAGAGCGAGAGAGAATTTTCCAGACTTTGGAACGCAACTGAATAGATTTATTAAGAATGGCAGACAGTATTCTGGAAGGGCGTACAAGGCGGTTGTGAAGACTGCCAGGGTGACGGCGACCAACGTGATTAGATTCTTGCTGTCGGCAGTGACAAGATTATCGTCAGCCGTGGGAGGATTGTATCAGGTTGCCGTTAGCTTGTTGGATGTGACCACGAGGGGACTGACGACGGGAGCGAGAGTGGGGTCAAGGCTGTTGGCGGTTGGAAGCAATGCTACGATAGCTGCAGTCGCCAGGGGAACAAGTTTGTGAACAATTTGAATTAAGATTAAATATGATGGTGGCCTGTGAGTGATTTGATTTTAATGATTTTTCAGATGCTTTGAAAACCATTACGGAAAGCGGGGCTTTGGTTAAACCTATCAATCAAGNTGAGTGATTTGATTTTAATGATTTTTCAGATGCTTTGAAAACCATTACGGAAAGCGGGGCTTTGGTTAAACCTATCAATCAAGCTGTCAAGGTAGGCCGAGAACAAGCTAAAGGTCTCAGCGAAGACCTTTTCGACAAAGTGGAATGGGCTCAGGAAGGTCTCACCTCCAAACTAGAACTCGTCCAAGCCCTAGCACCTAATTTCCTCCTACGAGCTCATGAAAACACCGCCGCCCTTGGGGAATCCACAACAGCCTCTTCGTCATCGTATGGCCCTCCCTCCGACGCTGACTCATCTTCCCTCGGTGGCTACAGCAAAATCACAGACGACGAAGACTCCATGGTCCTTTTGAAGCTCGCCTCCACCGCCCAAGAACTGATGAGCCTTAAAAGAGACGTTGAAAGTGTAATGGGCGGCATAAAAAACACAACATCCACCATGACAACCACTCCAACCCTCCGACACTGGCCCTCCCCAGTCCCTCCTCAATGATATCTTCGGTTTACAAGAGGAAATCGACGACATCAAATCAAAATCAACAACTCCCTCCTCCGAATCCTCTACTAGTCTTCCAGAAAACGCTGTTAAATAGTTTTCTCCTCTCCTCATTTAGTTAACTCTTGTTTTTTAATTAAATTAAATTGTTATAAATTAGCATCATAAGAAACACAACAAAGAAATGCATACATTCCTCCATCCTATGTTTTACGCATCACACGCAAATCCTCACAATTTTCGCAAAAAAAACAACAACTTCAACCTCGAAATAAAAACGAGCATCGCGTTTTTACTCCAAAAGCTTGTACAATACAAGGCTAGACGGGTTGTTCACAAGTAACCCGCACTCCCCGTCTTGTTACAGGAAATCGAGTTCTCCCTTCCAAAGCCCAGTCGAATCCCCATTGCGTCACAACATTTCCCGCCAAGTTGCTTTTGAACAGCCCCGCAGTCACAACCCACACTGGCTTCTCTTTTGCAATAACTGTACCCAACCGATTCGAGTGTAGATTTTTTTAAAGCTTTTTTTTCTCGTTCTAGTCAACAACATTGCATGCCTGCTTACGTGTTTACGTTTTTTTTCGCTGTTCATTCATAAAAAAAGGAGAGACGAGACAAGAGTAAACATCTCTTCGGGATTACTCATTCATGCAAACGCGTAAATACAACGTAAAAAACGATTTTACGTAGTACTACGTACGTCTTAGGAAAAAAGTGTCGTTTTTATTGGCAAAGAATAAAAAGAATCATTCGGTTTTCCTTTTTCAGTGATTAAAATAAAGGAAAAACTCGAACAGAAAAGTTTTTTCCAAAAAAAGTGAGAAACTAATTGGGACGGATTTTTTTTTGGCGGGAAGGGTTGAAAAAGGGTGAAAAAAAAAAGAAATTGTTTTTGTAAACAACTAAAAAAAATACAAGGAATGGAGAAAGGAGTAACGCGAGTGAGCGTGTAACTGCGCAGTTTGTCAAGATTAGATGAAAAATGAAGAAAAAAAATAGTTGTTTTGTAGAATAAAAGTTGTTT
>VICI01001311.1:0-23679 GCA_019593645.1 Akabosia matsudoensis
CATCAGGGCATCATGAAATACTGGAAACAATTGTATGACCAGGAGATAGCAGGTTTAATGGGTGATTCTATGAAGGTATATATGTTCGACTTTACGAAATGTTAAGAGAGAGAAGTGTTATGTGAAGCCATGCGAATGCAAACCTTATATTGTAGACGAGCTTGAATGTGACAACGGTAGTTCCCACATCTGCTATTGACACAACCTTGCTGGACTCTATTGCAATAATTGGTATAAGTAGTCGACATCCAGGCGCAAATACACTTGCGGAATTTTGGGATTTACTCATCAAAGGTCACTCTGGTATTCGTACCGTTCCATCCGACCGATGGACAAAAGAACATGGATGTAAAGCTGGACCAGCTTATGAATCTGTCAAAGGAGGTTTCCTATCTCATCCTATAGACCAGTTTGACTCCAAGTTTTTCGGAATATCTCCAAAAGAAATGGAGTTCATGGATCCTCAACAAAGACTAATGCTGGAAGTCACTTGGGAAGCTTTAGAAAATGCTGGAATAGATCCACTCAGCCTGAGAAAAACACATACAGGCATCTTTTATGGTGCCTGGATGAACGATTACAAAGATCTTTTGATGTCTGCTGACAGTGATGAATTTTATCGGATGTACATCGGTAACTCATTTGGAGCTGCTGCTGCCAGGTTGGTCCAAGTACAGTTAAAAACCTGAATATTATTAGATTTTGTGTTCAGTAACTAAGCTTATTTGTGCATCCACCAGGTTGTCTTTCTTTTACGGCTTGACAGGTCCTAGTATTTCAACGGAATCAGGCTGTTCTAGTGCCATGCAATCTGTTGATTTAGCATGCAAAAGCTTGCGCAGTGGAGAAACATCGCTATCATTGGCATGTGGAATCAACTTGCTTCTTCGCCCTTTTAACAAGGATACCATGTCTTTCGTCATTGCTGATGATGGTTTGTGTAAAACTTTCGATGAACGCGCCAACGGATTTGGTCGTGCTGAAGGAGTTGGGGTATGACCCTGGAGATTGGCTGAAACCCAGAAAAGTGCGAATGTCTATAAATATGCTAATCTAACACTTCACAGGTCTTGGTCCTAAAGCGGTACGCTGATGCGGTAAGGGATGGCGACAATATTTGGGCCCTGATTAGAGGAAGTAGCTGCGTGCAAGGTAATATGAAAATCAAACTGGTATATTCCATGTTTTATTGTTCATCTGTGGGTACACAAATGTTTGGGAATAATTTACAATAATACATGTTATTTTACTGAAAGAGGGACTAAGCAGAAGTATGGGAACTCCCACCAAGGAATGCGAAGCTTTGGCTATGCGTTTGGCACTAAAAGACGCTGGTGTTCATCCGAAAGACGTTGACTACTGTGAGGCTCATGGCACTGGTACACCATTAGGTATGAACCATGAATTATTGTCTGCAGGTATTGATCGAAAACTTGTTTTGTAATACTAAACGTTTTATTTTCATCCAGGTGACCCCTTGGAAATATCAGCAATACAGGAAGTATATGGCTGTATGCGTGAAAGAGATGAACCGTTGATTGTTGGCTCAGTAAAAACTAACTTTGGTAACCCCATAGATATTTTAATTGGAGAAATTCAGTTATGTACAGATTTTTATTATACATCGTGCTGAAATTGCTCAACAAATAATGTTTTCGGATTAGGCCACACAGAATCATGTTCTGGAATCACAGGGATCATCAAGGTTGTTGCCAGCCTTCAACATGAAATGATACCACCTCATTTAAATCTGAAAAACTTGAATCCAAAGATCAACATGGACGTGGTTCCATTACGAATACCACTAGAGCCAATCCCATGGCCAAAAGGAAAGAAGCCACGTTTAGCTGCAGTAAGTTCTTTTGGAATTACGGGGACAGATGGACACTTAATTTTACAAGAAACTCCAGATCTAACCCAGAAAACTAGATTCACTTCCTCTATCGTTAACACAAACGAAGACGGGCCGCTTCATATCATGAAATTAAGCGCAAGAACAGGAGAAGCCCTGGACAACATGATTTCGCAATACTCCACCTATCTCGATTCAGTAGAAAATGATTCATTTGCTGACATCTCATATACTGCAAACGTAGGAAGGTCATCTTTTCCTCATCGAGCCATTATTATTGCAAACGACTGCAAGCAAGCTAGCAAAATGCTCCAAGAGCAAAAGTACTCACGCAGTGAAGCACCTGATGTGATCCCAGGAAAGCTTTGCTTTCTGTTCACCGGACAAGGTTCGCAGTATCCGGAAATGGCAAAACAACTTTACGACAACAGCCCAGTCTTCCAAATACATTTTGATAAATGTCAGACCATATTGATGGAAAACTATTCGATAAACGTAAAATCTGCCATTTGGGGTTCCAATGCTTCTCACGACTTATCACGAAGTTTGTACAGTCAAACAGGCATCTTTTGCATTCAATACTGTCTGCTAAAACTTTGGGAGTCGTGGGGTATTAAGCCGGATTATGTGCTAGGACATAGCCTGGGCGAGTACTGTGCTTGTCTTGCCGCTGGAATACTTTCTCTGGAAGATGCGCTCACACTTGTTGCTGAAAGGAGCCGGCTTGTGGAAACTCTCCCGAAAGGGAAGATGGTTGCTCTGAAAGCCGACAAAAAATGGGTAGAAGATGCAATTACGGAGTTCTCACAATGCAACCCTGGGTTTGTTTTGGATTTTGCAGCTCACAACTCCAAAGAGCAAACTGTCTTAGCTGGAACACCTGAAAACGTTTCGGCCTTTGCACATTTTTGTACATCTAAAAACATAAAGGCTCATGTTTTAGAAGCCAGCTCTGGATTTCATTCGCGTCTGATGGACCCTATTTTAGAGACATACGGACATATTGTGGAATCCTTAGAAAAGAATCAATCTCAGGATGAGTCTTCCTGTAAATTCATTTCGGGTGTTTATGGGAAGCTAATTGAAACTACAGACCCTGTTCTACTATCGCCTAAGTACTGGGTAGACCATACGAGGGAGCCAGTCAACTTTGTAAAAGCATGTGACGTTCTGACGAATGAAGGTTGCAAATACTTTTTGGAAATAGGACCTCAGCCAATATTGTCGGCACTTGTAATCGCAAATGCAACCGGAGGAGCTTTGACATGCATGCCGAGTTTGCGTCGTAATGAGGAAAGCTTTAAAACCATCTTGGGTTCATTGGGAAAGTTGTATTTAAGTGGATGGTCTATTGACTGGGTAGGGTATGACAAAAATTACAATAGGAGGAAGGTGCCTTCATTGCCTACATACCCATTCCAAAGAAAGAAACATTGGTTTGACACCCAGAATTTGAAGGGATATGGCAGCTCTATGATGTATAGCAACTCCCTTCACCCTCTACTTGGCAATTCTATTGCTAACGCATCTGGAGCGAAAATATTCCAGAGTGGAATCGATGTTCGAAAACGTGTGGAATACATCAAAGATCACTGTGTTGGTCAAAGGATTATATTTCCAGGAGCGGGATTCTTGGAAATGGCTTTAAGCGCTGGTCATTGCGTAACAGAGGGCTTGACTGACATGTTTTGTAAACCAAGTGGACCACTCACAATAGAACATTTGAGAATATTAGCCCCACTTGCGTTGGATGAGAAGATTGTTTGTCAAATGCAAGTTGTTCTCCACAACAATTCTTTAAATCAGCAAGAAACTGACAAGGATGGCATGAAGATACAAATTTACAAACAGAATTTAGTGGAAGGAGAGGCAGCCAAATGGACTGAACATTGTGTTTCTTACTTTACACCGGCTCCTGTGGACTTCGATGAAGTCGATTTTCGGGACAGTTACAACTTTGGAAATATTCGCAAGGCCAGCCAGAGTGAGATAGACATTGGAAACTTATATGAAAAGTTAGCCGAAGCTGGACTGAGGTTTGGGCCAAGTTTTCAAAGTATGTCGAAACTTTGGAAAAGCGAAAAAGGAATTTTAGCTGAGGCAAAAGTACCAAGTGATGAAACAGAGTACATCGTGCATCCCGTTTTACTAGACGCGATGCTCCAAACCGCAATGGTCGTTCAAAGCAAAGGCGTTATTGAGCAACTGCATGTTCCTATTTCGATCAGAAAATTTACCTGGCTCCAACATGACCAGAGTAGTAAGGCCGGCACTAATACCTATTTCATCTACTCATGCAACGCTGCTCCAAATAACTCGGATAAATCACAAGACCAGAGACACAATCCAACGGATATAATTTCAATTTTATTTTCTGTAAATGAAACGGGTAGCCAGGCTGTTGCGTTCATGACTGGAATGGAATTTGCGGAAACCACAGTTGAAGCTTTAGAGTCGCACCTAGACTCACAAAAAACAGACCTTCCAACTTTACACAATGAAGTCTGGAAGCCAACCATGGGACCAAACCACTCAAGAACCAATATTTGGGATGTTTTCAAAGAAGACATGATCTGCGAGAATGGTGTACAGCTTTTCGCAGATGCAAATTATCTCAGTACAACTGCAATGGAGCGTGAAGGTCTTTTGCAACGTTTATGCTACGGATATATTTTGCAGACATTTTACACACTGGGATGGAGGCCAACTGTTGGAACTACTTTTACAATGGACCAGTTCATCCAACAATTCGAAATTGCGATTGAGCACAAAAAGTTGTTGAGGTATCACATGACAATTCTGGCAAACGAAGGCATACTCAAGTTTGTAGGGGATATGGAACTTGAAGTTACGAAGCTTCCACCATCTGAAGAAAGTGCCCAGCAGCTTATACAGCAAACTATTCACTGTTTAGAAGGCTTTGAAAATATTTGGAATAGTATACAAATTTACGTTTCTTGTGGCACAAAATATGCGTCTATTTTGCAAGGTAAAGAATCTGGACTCCCAATTTTGTTTCCACAAGATCCCACCAAGGCTTCCGCAGATACATTTTACACAGAATCGTATCACTACAGTGGAATGGACATCGTCGCTATTGAAAACTTTAAAACACTTATGAAACCTCATGACCCGAACAACAAAAATGTTCTCAGGATTCTAGAAGTTGGTGCTGGAACGGGGAACTTTACTTTCCCAATTCTGGATCTATTCCGCCAGCATGGAACTCAAGTAGAGTATACATTTTCAGATATTTCTCCAGCGTTCTTCGTTAACGCAGCAAAAAAATTTGACGACTTCAAGGATTCAATAAAATATCAAGTGTTCAATGCTGAAGTGGACGCAAAAGTTCAAGGATTCAGCCCCGGATACTTTGACCTTATTATAGGAGCTGATGTGTTTCATGCAACCAAATCTCTATCAGATTCGATAAGCAATGTTCGCCAACTCCTCAGACCGGGAGGATTGTTAATCCTGATTGAAGGTCAGTTACAAAATCATATAACTTGCATTTTCGGACTCTTGGAAGGATATTGGCGCTTTGTGGACACGGATATTCGTCAACACCATCCTCTTGTTAGTGGCGACACATGGAAAACTCTTTGTCTAAACAATGGTTTTGATAAAGCCGTTGCTGTACCATGCTGTAAAAATTATTACAATTTCATAATGGCTAGAGCTTCAGCTGAAAACTTGAAATTCAAAAGTATATCCCCTATTCTATCCAATGGAGGAAAATGGTTAATTTTCCCAACGTTGGACAATGAGTCCAAACATCTAGTCAACAGGCTTAGTCAGTACCGAACGGTCATCACTGTCTGGCGCGGAATCCATTTCCAAGAAAGCGAAGACGGTTCCCGATACGCCATCAATGTGAATAATAAAGAGCACATGGTAAAACTAATGAATTCTGTTAAAAGCAAGTGCAGCCACATTGAGGGGATTTTGTATTTGTGGGGCTTTGGATCGACAGGCGCTAATGCAGACCAAGCGGATATCTCACAGCCCTTTTTGCACTTGTGTCAATCAGTTGTGGAACTCAAACAAACACAAACTCCCAAATTCTTTATAGTCACAAGTGGAATGTACAATATCGGAGATCACGTCTCTGAAAATCCCTCATCTAGTACTATATGGGGCATCGCCAAAAGTTGCGCAAACGAGATGAACATGAGGATCAAGATGATTGATATTGCACCGTCAACAGAACGACAAGATCCCTTGTCAGGAATCGAAAGTGCCGAGGATGTACTTTTTGAACTTTGGAATGACACGTCAGACTTATTTATTGCATACAGAGAAAAGACGCGTCATTTTGGACGACTGATGAAAACCAAGTTGACAGAGAAAGCACTCAAACTACCACAGAGTGAAAGGTTCCATTTGATTTTGCCAAAAACAAAAACGATTTCAGACCTAAAGTTTGGAACACTCGGAAAGTATAACTTGAAGCCGAACGAAATTGAAGTCAGAGTTAAATCCTGTGCTTTGAACTTTCGAGACGTTTTCGCTGTAATCAAGCCGGATGCTCAGTTTGAGTCCATCAACGCAGTAGCATCAGATTTTGCTGGAATTGTGAGCGCTTGTGGTGAGCAAGTCAGTAAATGGAAACCTGGAGATGCAGTGTTTGGATGTAATTTAGAGGATGGTGCACTGCCAAGTCATGTTAGAATCGTGGAAGATGCTGTTGTTAGGAAGCCTGAGTCATGGACATTTTCAGAAGCTTGTGGTTTGCCGGCAGTCTTTGCCACAGCGTACTATTCTCTAGTCACAGTTGCGAAAATGACAAAGAATGACACGGTCCTTATTCATACAGCGTCAGGTAAGGCATTCAATTATAGGAACACAGAACTTGGGGAACTAAATGTACAATGTTCTATGAAGCCAGTCTAAAAGCAAATCCTATTTTAGGTGGGGTGGGTCTTAGTGCCATACAAATATGCCAACACATCGGCGCAAAGGTAATAGCAACGGCAGGAAGTTCAAGAAAACGAGCTTATCTTAAGGGCATCGGTGTCCGTCACGTTTTTCACTCCCGGAATACAAAGTACGAAGAAGATATCATGCGTATTACGAGTGGTCGTGGGGTAGACATTGTTCTAAACTCCCTGACCGGTCCAGGATTCAAGGAAGCTTCGTTAAATGTTTGCAAACAAAATGCAAGATTCATTGAAATGAGTAAACTCTCAATCTGGCAACCTGAAGAAGTTAAGGTAGAGAACTTTCTATTTTTTGAAATATAGCCAACAGCCATTACCTCAAATCGTCTGAATTATTTTCTTGGATAACCTTTTTAACTACTTTACTCCATCTATTTATTGTGAAGGTACTCCGGCCGGACGTAGACTATACCATTGTAGATCTCACATCGGTTTCCAGAGACGTTTGGAAGATGCTGTTTGACACTTTAGATGACTTTCTAAGCAAAGGAGTGGCGCGACCTATTCCTTATGTGAGATTTGATGCAGTTCATATTCGAGAGGCTCTCATGTACCTACAAAAAGCTAAGCACATTGGAAAGATTTGTTGCGTCTTGCCGGAAGTAAAATTCCAATCCGGAGAGTTTACTACTTCTACTCCGTTGTTCAATCCAGAAAGCACGTATATGGTATGCATATGACAATCGAATTGTTTCTTCATAAACCGGAAAGAGTAAAGAATCCTCTTCAGTTGCATGTTTTTCTGCCAAAATATTAATATTAGGTGAGTGGAGGGCTTGGAGGATTGGGCTTTGAAGTTTGCAAATGGATGTTGGAGCAGGGCGCAAGTAACTTGGTCATTGTGAGTAGGAGCCAGCCTAAGGAAAAGCACATGAAAGTGATCAGAGCCTTCCGGGCAAAGGGAAAAAATATTATCACCAAGTCTGCCGATGTTGGAGATCTGACAATGTGCAAGAATTTGATCGATTTTATTAAGAGCCCAGAGTCTAAGCTTCCACCCCTCCGAGGAATTATGCATTGCGCGGGCGTTTTGAGTGACGCTACGCTTATCAATCAAACGTGGGAAAAGTTTTTGTCAACGTTTCGACCAAAAGTGAAAGGCTCTTGGAATCTGCACGAGTTAACGAAGGATTGCAATTTGGAGCATTTTGTAATGTTTTCATCCATGGCTGCTCTTTTTGGTACATTCTTAAGAAATCATACGCATTCCTATAAAATATCCGTGAAAAATCTCATTCTTTGAGGACAATTTGGTTCACAGGTCCTCCTGGACAGTCTAATCACTCTGCTGGAAACGCATACTTGGACTCGTTAACTGCTTATCGTGATAGTATAGGGTTATCTGGAAATAATCTAACTATCAATTGGGGCCAGTGGGGAAGCATAGGGGTCGCCGCAAATAGAGAAGTCCGTGGAGTCCTTCCATTTTCTCCAGCGCGTGGAATTTCCGCGCTGGAAGCCATTATGAAGTCACAAAACAGACAGATGTGCGTGGTGGACTTGGAGTATCAAGTTTTAACGAAAGTCTATCCTCAGTCGAAGGCGTATCTGCAACATGTCGCAGGAAGTTCTTCTGTTGATAGCATGGGGTCATCACTTATCAAAAGTGAGACGTTTTGGGAAGAGATTGACTCGGTGAAAGATGAAGATAAGCCGGATATTATAAAGCAGTATGTGAAAGTCCTTTTGCGCCAAATTTTAAAACTAGACGATGAAGAACCGATCGATGACCAAGCAAGTTTCCAGGATATAGGGCTGGATAGCTTGATGATGATAGAAGTAAGTGCATATATCGTCTTAAACTTTAGCTTAGGAGGTCGATGCTTTCACTTCTGCAGTAAAAATGCATCCTATCTAAGCAGCAAGCAGGATACTAAAAAGTTTCCTTTACATTCTAGCTGAAAAACAATCTGCAAACTGTTCTTGGCGCCCGAATGACGTTCTCCGCGAGCGCTATGGCTGACTGTACAAATATTCTCTTGCTTACGAATAAACTTATTCAGCAAATGAACGAAATGTCAGACGATGGAACAGGGGAACCTTCTGAAATGCGTTTGGGGCTTGAAGAAATGTGGTTATTAGCCAACAAAGACAGTATCCTTCCAGACTCAATAACCTTCCAAGATAAGTCCAAAGCAGCTTCAGTTTTTGATGCCAAAGTGTTCCTGCTAACTGGCGTTACTGGAAACCTCGGGCCATACATCTTGAAAGAGTTGCTCCAGTACAGCCATGTTACGAAAATCTACTGTCTTTTACGCAAGACAACAAATCCTATGCATCGGCTTAATCAAATACTGACTGATTTCAAGATAACCTCTGAGGTCGATCGAAAGAAAGTGAAAGTTTTAGGAGGAGACCTATCTGTTGCACAATTTGGTCTTGATGACAGTGACTGGATTAGCTTATCCAGGGAGGTAGACGCAGTCATTCACTGTGCCGTCAAATCCAACCACGTTGAACAATACGGACGTAATGCAATGAGACATGTGAACGTCTTCGGAACCTTAAGGGTCTTGGAGTTTTGTTCTAATCAAAAAACAAAATATTTATTCCACTGTTCCAGCATTGTCGCTGTAAGCTCAACCGATGACGACGGTTGCTTATCAGAGGACTGGCCAGTGGACAAAGAATTAGAAGGAGTCACTGACCTTGGTTACCCAATTTCCAAAATGATTGGTGACCGGCTAGTCCATCAAGCTGTTCTTCGCGGCTTACCTGCCAAGTCCTTCCGGTTCGGTGGACTCATTGGAAACAGTGAAAGTGGCCGTTTCAGACATCAAAATAATCATATTATGTTAAGGTTTCTATGCTATATGAAGTTAGGAGCTATGCCTAGTATTCCAGTACCTTCATTTTTGCTACCTGTTGATTTAGCCGCGACAACCTCAATGAGAATATTTTTCAATAAGATCAGTTCATTTTCCTCCGACATTTATAACGTTTGTCACCCTACCCCTGCCCTGGAGCAAGAGTTTCCCGTACTCGCCAAAGAATTTGGGTACGACGTTGACGTCGTTGATTACAACGAGTTTGTCAACCGATTCTCCAACGAAGGAGAGGACTCGCTTTTGTACCCATTCCGAGAACTCTACGAAAACGAAGAGAGATACAGCTCGCTACTCAGCTTCCCTGACGCCATCCGCAAATGGCTTGAAAATCCTGACAACTTTTTCAGCGTCAGAAAAGTTTCAGAAATCATTCCAGACTACACTTCCAGTCTGGGAACTACCTGGAACTATGTTCGACGAGACTTACAGTACGCCAAATCAACAGGGCTCTTCAATAAGTTCAAACTTACTAAATAACTTAACCCCTCTACTTGGTTATTTTATCTTACAAATTAATCATAAATCCAAAATAATATATGTTTAAGCATATTAATGTTCTCACAAATTTTTTTTGTAATTATCAGCAAGAATTTCAATCATAAGTTATTATCAAATAAACCAGTTTTTTCATCATTTATCTCTACCTTCCAAACATTCTTCAAATAATTTTTATTTTTATTATCTTTAAATACATATTTACTCAATTCATTTGCATAAGTTTGTAATTGAGTGTCTTTTCTTTATATTGCACCAACTTCGGCTATGTTTTTTCTCTTAAAACTTCGCTTTTCAACTGTGCATAGCATCATAGCGATAGCCTTTTTCTCTAGCGCGAGAGTTGAATCGAGTTTAGTTCGAGTAAACAAAAACATAGAAGTGAATACTAGCATGGGTATGCAACCTGCTCCGCGTATACCTCTCTCTGCTTCGAGAATTGGATGGCAACACGTACGAAAGATGAAAAAAAGATTTTTTTTCTCTCTCTGTTTGTTTGCGATTTCACATGGAACTTGTGTATACTTTTTCGTTATACATGTGGCTGGATTAGAGTTCATCTTTTTTCTACTATTTTGCTTTCATGTACAAAAAAAGTAAATATGGAAAGTTCAGTTCACCCCGGTTCCTGGGCAAACAGAATAAGGCGTCAAGTGTAAAAAAGCATTAAAAAATTGTGAAATAATATATATTATAGCCTGGCTTCCGGCCCAATAATGCAATCCAAATTTGGAACATTTTTGAAACTTTAATGGCTCGTCAATGAAGTAGCTTGTGAGCTAGATTTTGGAAATCGCTGTGGTTAAAGTTGGCTCCAGAAAAGGAGTGCGCAAAATTGTGCATACGACTATACAAAATTTGTTTGATGGAAACAAGTTGAAAGTTTAGTTTTGACTATAAAAAGGTCAAAAGGTTATGAGTTACTGTGGAGGGAAGGTTGATTTAATGTCGAGGAAAAACAGTACTAAAGCTTTAGTGTGTTGGGTTTTGGAAACATGTTCCACTGGATCTATTCTGGTGTTAGGGTCGATAAGTTTTGTGGGTTTTTTTGCGCGGAACATTATAATATTTTGATAAAAAGACAGTGATTCTTGACGACTGGTTCAAAGTTTAAACGTTTGTGTTGAAGATACGAAGTAGACCTGTTTGTTGGAGCTTATATGTGAACACTGAAATAACATTGTTTTATTTTGGGTGTGGTGTATGCTAACTAATTAGCCAGTCAATTGCTAAGCATTGATTAGCCGTTGAAACAATGAGAATTGAAGGCTTGGTCCTTTAGTTATTCCAAAAAATCTGCAAGTAAAGAGCTATAAAAGCTATCGCGTTTTATATACATTGAATGAGTCTATAAGATTGACTATAAAAGACATCACTACTATTGGCCATTACCAAAAAGAAGAGAATGGGCGAGGTTTGAGCTATTTGTGGCTCAGAAGTGATTATGCTTAAAAGACGGTTGTTTCGTTATGTTGAGTAAATGCAACTGTTACTTTATGACCGTGAGCTGTTCCGGTATTTTGGAGGAGGCAGTTCGGAAAGATTATGTTATGACTTACAGTTCCACAATTGAAGTGGTTGGGACAATCAGTCATGGATTTTTGATGATAAACTTGAAGAAGCTTCCGTACATTTTTAGTTTTTTCAGAGACAAACTTATATCGAAAATGGAAGTCGTGAATAAAAAACGAAAAGAAATACTGGACAAATCACTACATTTGTGATTACTGTGATTTCTTCTACATTTAAGTTCTCTTGTTTTAAGTTTTTGTATCAAAGAATTGTGTATTGTGACTAAAATAATAAATAGTTTAAATGGAAACTTTAGTTGGAAAGCGGCAGTGGAAAGCTGTACCCTGCGTTTTTACAACGGAATAGCATCACGAATGTGGTTATAATGAGTACTGCCGTGATGTTGAACAATAATGTAGGCATACCGAATAACCCCGTTAATGTTGGGGTTATTCCTGGTGGAATGGTGCATCATGGCACCCCACCACATCCTCATCCTCCACCGGTGCATTCCTCAGGTGGGACGATAACAGTGACAAACGTCCCTTTTGGGGGACCACCTCCACCAGGTGCTGGCGTTCCTGTGGCCATCCGGCAACAGCATCCTAACTATTTTCATGCCCCGGTACCAGGTCCCCCTCCTGCTACCTCAGCTACTAACCTACCTGGTGCATCATCATCTTCTGTAGGAGTAGCTGCTACGTCAAGTGCAATGGAAGTTGACAATGAAGAAATCGACACTACGGACCTGACAGTTTCAGAGCTTCAGATTCTCTCGGAACTCGATAGGTATCAAAGCTGAGAAATTGATTCAAAAATATATTCAAGCGTTGTTTTAAGATATGAAAATATTAACTTTTTCTTTTTCTTTTGCAGTCGAAGTTTCGGGTTCTTAAAACTAAACCGTCCTGAAAACGCAAAGAAAAAGGCCCTGGTGGCTAAGGTAAGTCGCATTATAGAATTGTAAACGATTTCTCAGCTAAGTTAGCTTATATAATTCGGCCTTTTCTTTATTCCAGGCTATTCGGCAAATTGAAAGACTTTTACAAGAGGCACAGGAACAAAAGGATTCATTAATGGAAGGTGCTACCGGTGATGAAATTTATATAGAAAATAAGACATACTGTAAGCTAGGACATTTGCATTTATTATTGGAAGACTATGAAAAAGGTAATTTTCACTTTACGATGAATATTGTAACTACCAATTGACCTACAAGTAATGTAACGCTAATTTTTTTATTATTTTCTGCAGCACTATCAGCATATCAAAAATATTTTTCATTAATCTCACCCGAATATTTTACGGATTCGTGTTTTATGTATGGACTGGGTATCGTATACTTTCACTTCAACAGCTATAAATGGTAAGTAAAAGCTGTTTTTTTTGCAACTATTACTTGTAGAGATTACAGATATTACAGATAGCAGTAAAAAAGCCCCCGTGAAATTCAAGCTCGAAGCTGAAAATAGTAAGAAAAAATGTTGAGCTTGAAAAAGAAAAGGTGGAAATGTGACCATAGCTTGATTCACACTAATTTGAAGGGACTGTCGATCATATTTGCTAAAAATATTGCAAAACGCTCATTTTGTTCACACATCTGAGCCTGCCAAGATATTTCCCATACAGAACTTCAAGGCAAAGAAAAACCTCAAATGACAGCCGGATGGTTACACTGGATGAAATTTGTATTCACCCACGATTATAGAGAGCATTGTGTGTGGGTAACTGTTTGGGAACATTGAGCAATACGCTGGTCTTGCAATGCTTGTCATATCTGTTATTATTTCACGTAAGGCAGCAGAACACCAGTTCACAGTTTCGCCTGCTTACACTTTTCCTCATTTTTGAGGGCAATACTCCTGAGGAGAAACCACTTGCATATCGTCTTACGATAAACAACTTGTAAAATAGCGAGTCGTCTGCGTGCTGATCGCAAAGCATAAAAGTTGACTTAAGCTTCAGATACGCACATAGCGTTTCCTCTTTTGGACGCTTATACGACGCTTGTAGGCTTGTTGCTACCATCAATGATTTGGAGGGGTTGAGGATTATGATGATACAAACGTCTATGATACATAACGCATACAACTGACTGTGATGTATAGAGGCGCTCCTCCGCTCCGGGTGGACAGATTGATACTGGAAATGAGCACAACTGATTTAAAAGTAAATATCACATTCGTAGGTAGGTTGTAGAATCCATCGAGTTGTATGCCTGGCTGCTGTAAAACAACTATTTGATGTTACATAATGAAATGCTATGTCAATGTATCCCACTCACGCAATGTCAAATGACGATGGACTTTTTATATGTTGGTTGCAAATTGATATAATGCGTAGAAAAGCGTATGATCTTCGTGAACTGTTTGGTTCCATACCAAGCGATAACATGGGATATAGACAGATTTTCCAGATGTGCACCGAGAAGAAATGTTTTTGCTCCAAAGATGCATCTGTGTTTTAGATGCCGCGTAGGTATGTTACATAGAACGTAATTATTAAAATGCAGTTTTGAAATACAAGATGATATGCACAAATGGTAGGCAGGCACATGGAAAACCAAGAATTTTCTGAGTACGCAATCGCTTTCATACAGACATGTTTATCGATTGTGCCTTTCATAATATTTGTGAAAGATCGCTTTTGACTGGTAAGAAATTTTGTCTACTGAATGCACTTTTGACCATAGTAGCCAAATATGTACGTAATAAACAAAAATATGTAAGTAGTCCCTCACCTCGATGTCGCCTTCCGAATGCAACTGGAATCTCACACATTGCATTGGTTGAGTATGAGTTGAGCGAAATGTAAAAAAAACATGAAAATGACAGCTCATGTCGCTCGCGTTCGTTGGTTCTACAATGATGGTAGGTTGCAATGAAGGGCAGCAGGTGTAGTATGCTCAAACGAGACATTTACGAATAGGGAAAGCAATATACCAAAGTAACAAAAATTTCCTTTCATTGCAGTTCTCTTTGAACATAAAGGAACAAACGCTGAAGACATTTTGTGCGCCACATGCGCCGGAAGTCGCACTGGATGGTTATCTAAAACACCTCTGTTTAAAAATACCATATTTTTACAACTGCTTCATTCATGGATTACAAAATTACAAAACTGTTTTCATACTTCAAGCGCACAGGAAACAAACCAACAGGTTGATGATAATCACCAGTCTTGATACTATTCACTCAAGTATTTTATCAATTTCAAGTACCATGAAAGATTCAAAAAATGGCAACATACTTGTATTCGCGAAATGGTATAACTTACCAGTCAGAAGTGATTATTGAAGTGAAAGAGCACAAAATTAAATTACCGGCTTAGCTTGTCATGCATTGTCATTGGGCTCTAATATGTGTGCAAACCACCCTACGCATTTCTGAAAACCGAAAGCTTTATCGTGCATCTACGAGACAGTGAGTTTATCAAAATCATGAACATATTAAAGGCGAAACGAGAATCGATCTGTGTTCGGGCAACTGCGTAGCTGTATCAGAGTACACCGGATATACCGTCTTATAAGAGCTTACACCAAGAAAGAAACATGAAATAAAACACTGCCACGTACAGCGTTCCATCTCTACAATACCATTCTCACCATGAATTCTTACAGTTGTTCTAGTTATTCCTCAAAAAGTAACTCTCGGCCTTTATAGACTTTGTTGTAAACAAAAAAGAAAACATATTTTTACATGATTTTCTGCTACACGACACTGGCATCCCAATCTTCATATGTCCTTTAGCATAGGTATTCACTATATTATCCGCGTTTTCTATCATGTCAGAATACTTTATTGTTAGAAAGGGTTTGGCTGAGGGATAATAGTAAATAAACAGGAGAAACAGAAGAGAATAGAATATGAAGGGAGTAAACGAGTAAAACAGCCCAAATATTCAAGTTTTGAGCATCAGAGGGTTCTCATTTTTATTCTCTGAAGCTTCATCGTCGTCCTCCTCTCATCGTCATCGTGAAGCAATGGTGTTGGTGGCGATGGTGTGTGTTTCGTTCCACTTCTCTTTCTCTCGCGGTTTCACTCTAACAATATAGCAAAATGAATTTTCGTAATATATTAACTTATCTACAACACACAACGTCCTCGCACATTGATGACTTAGTCGACTCCGAGTGGCCAAGCAAGAAGCAGCCAAGTCTGTTAGTGGCGGAGAGAGTGTGTCAGTGTGTGTGTGAGAGAGACAGACTCTATGCGAGAGTGTGATGCTTTTGAAGTGCAACAACGCGAGTGAACGCTAAAGCGCTATACAACATTTTTTCCCTTCTTGGCCGTTGCCGTTATCAGAAAAAAACTTCTATATATACCATGAACATCAAACGCAAACGATGATATTAGCGTGGCGAGGTAAGTGAAACCATGTTGGAATGGAAGAGCGTTTATTGAAGACTCTGCGAGAAGGGAAAACGAACGGATTTCGTTGTACATGACGGACGAGAGCTTCCGTGCTTGCCATCATCGTGCATATTTTTTGGCTTAAGCACAAAAAAATCTCCCCAACAGAATTTTGTGTAGAAAAGACAAACCAGCAAGAGTGGTGGTGGTGCATGTGTGAGCGACCGGGTATCCTGGGATTTTCTAGCCTTAATATTTCATACTCTTCTACAAACTGAGCAGACCAGGGAAAAATCGGTCGCATTGAACCTTTCTTGTATGCCTATGTGGCGTAGTTTCACGGGAAACTTTGTAAAGCTGATATTTACTATTACATAACTCTTGCATAGTCTGATGAAACCATTCATACATCCTACACCAAACTAACTATTTCACTTGATAGGGGCACAAACTCGGTGACATTATTCTCCAACATTTGTCCGTCTCCTGTGTGTATGAGAGTATGCACGGGTCCAACCGAGTTCCTTTAAACGGAGGACAGCAGGAGTGAAAGGAAAAAAAGACACATTTTTTCTCGGTTTCTTGCTCTCACTCAGTAGCTAGCAGTGAACAGCATTGGAAGACATTTGAGAGCTTTAACTGGTCCGTCGTGTTTTTTGTGCTGTATGGCTGTAAGCTGCCTTTCTCTTTTTTCCTCACCGATCAATATACATATTATACTTCCTCGTGCGAGTGGTTGGATTGTGAGTGAAGCGGAATGTAAAAGTTGACTGGAAGTAGAAAGAGGAAAGTCCGTGGCGTGCGACAATTCACCTAGCAGAAAAGGTTGAACATCCTCATGATAGCAGCCTCGTCAAGATTTATTGCAAGGAAAATTGCACAAACAGTGTTTGAATTGTTTTCTTGATAATTCTTGAACCGTTTGAAAATTTCGCTGAAATCTAGATAAAAACAAAGTACTTCCGTGAAATATCTCGCTTAAAATTTAGAATCATAACAGTGTTCATAAAATGAAATTTAAATGATAGAAAGCAAGTTCCGATTGAGATTTAGTGGTTTTGGGAAAAGTGAAGAAAACAAGATGATACAGATAGCTCCAACAGTGAGCAATTATGTTAGCTTAAATTACTGCTGGAGAATTAGTATATGCTTAGGCGATATAGTACAAAGAAGCTAGTATGCAAAATGGCATTAGTTTACTGTGAGTTAAAATTAATTAATTTTTCTACATTTATATGAATGGTAGAATGTAAAGTTCAAATACTAATTAGTACGGTAATCCTCAGGAAAATTCATCAAATTTACCTTTTTTATAACTACACACTGCCACAAGTGTTCATACCTGAACATACGTTCTGCAAAAAATATTAACGAATTAAGGAACTGCTGCAGTAGTACATAAGTGGATCTTTTATAATTAAGTGTGACATTGTGAAGAGTGGTACACGTTTGTTGTTGTTGAATTCACGATTAAGTATTGTTTTAAGTGATTCCAGTACGAAGCAACCAGACAAGATTATGTATTTCCAGACGAGCAGGATTGAGCAAAATGGTAATAAATTCTCTAATTCTATGGCTGTATTTATTTTAATGTTGAACGAAAAAAACTACTGTCCACATTGACAGTTTTGAGTTGTGCAACACAAGCGATTGCAGCAGCATAGCAAGGACAAAGAACTCAAATCTCGCCTTCCATGCAACTCAAATCGCTTTTATGAAATTAAATGGACATACAAACTTCCAGCGAGTGAGTCCAGTTGTTCTTAGTAGATTTGGTACTGATTTTCCTATTTAAATCGTGTGAATGAAGGAAGATACAAACTTTGATTGCAATTGCAGAGTTATTCATGCATCGGCTCTGGTTACATGTCCAGTCAGTTTTGAGCTAAGCAGATTACTCGCCTACTTGATGTGTAAATATTTATTACGGAGTATATTTTTCATAAGCAATCATAAGTTAAAATTCAAAGTAGTAGCGCCCATGATCTCAGGCTGAATTGACGATTTCTTTGGTGAACAGAGCTTTAGAACATTCTAAATCGAATCGAAGGACCATGCTATACATTAAAAACATCCATGAAGATCTTTACATTGCCTTTGAATTAACTAATTATTTTCAATACGATGGAGGGCCATCAATAAAGAAATGTATATGGATGTAAACTTTGATTATATTGATATTCTGGCCACTCCGGACATGATCTTGCTAGTGCCACACACAGATATTTTGTCATACATTTGAATGAATCATCGTGGAGTCTTCAAACACATAGCATGATGCATACTAACCAACAGGAAAGCTACGTGCAATGGACGCTTACTTGACCAGTCATTTCGTCCGGCCTTGGACCATTTATTTAGGAACTTGATAAAAAAATGTGGAATTCGTTTGCATCTCTCGCGAGATCCAGCCCACGCTAATGGATGGTGTTTTCATGTGATAAAAGCTGGTAACATAGCATTTACACTATTTTATGAGATGTATTATGAACATACTTATTTACCTAAATACTCGACAAGCTTTTTTGTTTTAGCTGGTTCGCTTAGATTGTAATTATTAATTATCACTATACTATTATGCATTAGCAGAAAATGGAGAAAAAATTATGCAGTGTGAACGATTTGTATTCTTAATTACTAGTTTAGTCGAGCAACATGGCCTCCCTATTTGATCTAAACGAAAACCTCTTTTAGGCACGTTATTTACTAATTACCCAATGACTAACACAATTTCAGTAGAAGTATTTATTGCAAACATTCATATGTAGATATAATCAGATCCAAGAATGGATCGGATCCGTGTGCACTCAGAACTAAGTGCTCTGTAGCGTGACCTTACTATGAAAGAAAGGAATTTCCGAAAACCAACACACCGTTTCATGCTATTATTATTTTCCACCGAATTCCTTGGGAATTATTCCGCTTCTGCATCTAACATCCAAAACTAAACTAGAAATGCTTGAGAAAGCAGTCTAGACGCCTAATAAAAGACTGATGAGAAAAAAACAGTTGGCGCTTGTGGTATACCTATGCATGATATCTTTGTTCACGGGAGGAAGATAACCTTTTAAAGAGTTTTGGTTCTGAACCAATTCACTGTAATTTCTCTGTTCCAATTGCTTCATAGAATTTGTATGTAGAGAACAATAGAATTTCCATTATTTTTCTCGAACACAGATGCAATGGGAGTTTTCTGCCAGTTCATTGGCACCTGAAGTATGAAATTAATTGCAAGCCCAACTTTTACCTTAATTCATTTATATACCTTATTCATGTGCCATATACTAGCAACTCGCAAGTTTGCATCCATAAGCTATGACTATTATGCGGTGCTTCGTGGTTTGAAGCGTTTGAGATCGCAAACATGTATTTCGCATGACTTTTCGCATGTTGGTTGTTTTTCATTACCAGCAGTACTCTCACCGTTCCAGGTATTATCGGCTACAACTGATGTTTCACAAATTTTTGTAATGGTTGCAAATTGGAATATTCAATTCATCACGCGTGTAGTATACCCAATCACTGCAGTATTATTGCAAAGTGATTGCTTAGTAGCAATCCAGCATCATCATTCTGTTTTAGAAAAGTGGACAAGAATGCGGTATATTGCGTCCATCTAGTAACAAGTTCAGGTTCTTGACCTCTAGTCTGAGCCTGTCCATACACCTGGCTCTCTTGATTTTCTGTTTTGCTTGGTAATTCATCTCATGGACTCTTGTCTGTATTCTGGACAACTAGTGCATATTTTTAATCAAGAGGGGATGAAAAATGGTGCCCAAAAATTATCTAGACGAGATCATTCCTAAGTTAGCTCGTAAGTTTGATGACATGCATCATAAGATAATTGTTCACCCCTATTGACCAGTCAGATTTAAAAACTGCGGTGATTATATTAATNAGATCATTCCTAAGTTAGCTCGTAAGTTTGATGACATGCATCATAAGATAATTGTTCACCCCTATTGACCAGTCAGATTTAAAAACTGCGGTGATTATATTAATTTCAGCTTTTCAATCAGCAACCTTCCAGACCCTACATGCGCATGAATTATTTCCAATTGTTCCATATTATGTTATATGTGGGGCATAGCAGCAAGTTATGTTTTTTATGTGTGAAAAATGCTATGTTATGGTATGCCGATAAAAATCATCAGTGAAAATGGCATGCTAGAAAATTTATGTGAATCTTTGTAGCTTACATACAACATAACTATATAGTCTTACATTTTCAATATTTTATTACTCTGTATGTGGCGTGTTTACAAAATCATAGTTTTGTTGTTTTACCAAACGTCCTGCAGTTCCAGAAAGATTTTCTAGTTTCCAGTATGTACAAGCGACGTACAGGAGCCTGTCTAGGAAAATACTCGTGAGCTAATCTGGCCCATGCATTTTCCTTCATTATTACATGTTATTAGATTGGAGACGAAAAGCTCGATGAACCGGTTAAAAACCTGGTTTTTTTTACTTTTTCTTATATTTTGAGTTTCTGTTTCCATTTACATGAGGATAAACATTACACCATCCAACTGCATCTTTATCTTGCAATAGTCGTACTCTTTTTCTTTCATTGCTTACAGTTCTAAAAGAGTCTTGATTCTGTCCAGGTAAAAGTAGTTAAGCATTGCTTGGATGAAGGAAACTTAAATCATTTGCAATGAAGAATCAAGACGGTAATCTTTGGTACAGCATCTGGTTGAAAAAGTAGTTTGAAAAGACCCACAAGCAAATGCAAGAAAAAGTTGTAGGTAGATAGTTCATCTTCATTTCTTTCTTTTTCCTTGCTTTGCGATTAATATAATTTCAATATTATTATTCACATCGTACCATGAGCAAGTAAGGTATGTAATGATGCAACATCATACCAACCTTTGTTTAAAATCTCACTAAAACTGCTTATTTGGCTGGCTGTTGTATACATTTTACGAGTATATCCATTCTTACCATTTACATCTCTCTAAAAATTGAGCTTTTTTAATGCTTGCCGAACAGTTTCAAACCTACAATAGTTTTCCTCTTTTCTTGCCCTGCGGCTGGTTTGTGAAAAAGAACAGCGATATGCATGTCAGCTCCATCATATATGCAAGATAGATGAACAGTCGAATGTACAAACATTTATAATGTCGGCCGCTTCGCGTAGTGCTATGTTTTATAGCACTGGGCAAACATTGTAACGCTGAAAGTTTCTAGTTTCCTTCAACGTGCAGGTGGACGAGGATGTGTTTCATAAAACGTACACATGCACACCAAAGTAAAGAAGTGTAACCACAACGGATGCGGATGTTGGTTTCAATCTCTGTTTTATACCTATACATGGAGTCATGAATTACTTTAAATTCAATTTAAGATACTATGAATCGTTTCATATTTAAAGGAAGATCGACTATGCAATATTTTTGCGATTACATAGAAATGCTTTTTGATAGCTTTCATCACCATCGGAGAATTCTCAGAGTCGAGTTGTTCCACGATTCTTTTGTTCGTGTCCGAAAACTCATACATGAGTCACGTCCTTCATTCATTCATTTTTGGTTTTGCAGAAAAAAGGAAACCCAATCCTAGGCCATATTGATTAACGCGAAAATTTGAGTACACGTTTTTAGTCATACATATGTAGATTCTTTTAGCTAAAATATACAGTATTTAAGTCATAATTCGTATTACAAGAGAAAACTGCCCTTTTTGTCTCTATTACCAGAGTATTTGATCACACAGCAATCTTTGTAGCACTATATTTATCAAGGTAGATAAAAACCGTGCTGACAAGTTCCAGTGACGTCAGATCCGCCTTACTAACTTATCTAGAACTTATGCACACGTCCCAATCTCTAATCGCATTGGAAATGTAACTTACTACGTTTTCAATTCTGTGAGACTGATAATGATGTAGGTGTTTTGCAGGCATGTAATGAATTTACGTAGTATGGCATGTGTCGTGTATATCAAATGGAAATTACGTAAGCGAAGGGTCTTTGCAAAAATCCATTTCGCGTGCTTCCGTCACTTAATAGGCGTACAAAAAGTGCAAGTGTCTTTGTATTTTCTTTACACATTGCATGGATAAATTGTGAAACATATTCATTTCAGTAAAGGTAAACAATCGCCATCCTTACTGAGACAGTTTAACCGGAAATCACACATGCTTGAGGAACTTGAGCCACACCATCGATGCTACCTTGGTTCTTACACGGGTGTTGGATAGATCCCTCATGAAGTCCTCGTTAATTATAGAAGACGAGAAACTAATTATTCTATTCGTTCTTACTCATTCATCCTGGATTCTTTTGAACTTTAAAAAGTAAAACTAGTTTTTAACATAACAATAGAACTCAAAGGGGTATCATGCAATATATTTGACATAAAAATAGCTTGTTTTGAAAATTACACAAATAAACCGAGAAGGGAACCAGTTAGTTGCTCTCTGAACAGATGCAAGAGTGGCGTACGTGACAGATGTCCCTATTACTGCTGCATGTTACGTTACCCTACGCTTTGCACTACAGCCCATCTCGCAACAACAAAAAAATGCTTCGCTTCTCCGTATTGTTTGTGCGTGTGAATAATATTTGGTTGGATGTGAACGAAGCACGATGCCATCATTCTCATTGTTTCACGAGTACAACAGACTGTCCTCGGTATAGAAAGCTTATCTATATGTGAGAGTGCCCAACAACATATAACGCATTTCGTCTCTCACCAAGTAAGAGTTGAAAGGACTTCCTTGCTAAAACAGGGTGCAGGATGAACCCTTTGTGACAGTTGGCTGACCATTTGCCTGTCATGTAGTGTTTCTCAAGCATGTTTAGCCACAAAGACATGAGCATGAAAAAATAACCTGCAAATATTGCACATTTGGGTAAACGGTTGATTCGCAAATTTTGCAGATGATAGTATGTACATAGTACGTTACCAGTTGGATCGAACTGTAATGATGCGTGTATGACGTTACATATTAGTTTGCTGTTGTATGAATTGCACAGGTGGGAGCATCTGATTATATTCCTTTTTTAATATTTTCGACATATTTAGCACAAAAGGTGAAATAAATGCTTACCAGTTCAAGCGCATACATATGCTGAATTGATCAAAGTTTAATCTATGACATGTGCACGTCAGATGATCTATATAATAGTGTCAAATCCTTGATATTGGCATGCCAGAAATATTTTGGTGGCCAGGAGTTTGGTCAAGTGTTGATAAGCTACCATCACAGCTACATATATTCACTCAGAAAACGGAGCATACATGCCATGCTTGTACTGTTGTTTATGTAGTTACATTGAAATACACTAATACTGAAAATAATTTGAAGACAAAAAACACAACTTCCACGAGCTCATTTGATCGGTTACATTATGCGTGCTGTTAAGAATGATCTTGGTACAACCTTCCCCTTCAACCTTCTAATTGATACACATTTTCCTCTGAAATGCATCATTTCCTCACATAGGATGTACCAGAAGCAGCAGATTCTCAGAAGCTACGACTATTTTATATTCTTTACTAGTTACTACATTTTATATCTGTTCAAGTGGATAGTACAGTGTACAATGAAAAACGATTTAGAAAGATGGTCGGGAAATGGAAAAGTGTAGTTGTGAACTGGAAGGATTTGGTTTACGCGTCCTTAGTTTGCGTCCAATTTTGGTTGCCTTCTCCAGACTAAACTGCATCATGAATTCATACCTCCTAGCTAAAAA
>VICI01001312.1:0-23674 GCA_019593645.1 Akabosia matsudoensis
GCCCCACTGTCATGAAAAGGTCTTGTTTGGATTAAAAGTTCCCCCAACGTATGCAAACCAAACTAGATATTTAATTTTATTTGCAGGATAAATTTTACTATTACTTTATTTGGATTGTTCTATCATTCTTGCAGGGCGCGTGGAAGTTACTTTTTTGACATTTTGCGACATGACCCGAGTTCGTCAACCCATCACACACAGCCCCTACTAGGGGTCCCAGAAGAAGCACATACTAAGATTGCCAATGCGATAGCACTTTAAGCTCGACCGGTTACTCATTTGGGGACACTCTCAGCAGTTCTTTAGTTCCTTATTCGGTTCGTTTGGGTTTGCCTTGCAACTCACCTCTACAAAATAACTGAGATTGTGTATGCCACTGTTCGGGAACGTAGGGTCTGATAAACGTTTTCTACCTAATTGGTACGGCGTCTTGAGTGATCCCTAATGATGCATACTAACCAAATTGCACATTACCTACCCACATCCTGAAAAATATATGTTTGATTTAGATCTTTTTGTTCATAATCGATAATAACGATACGTATAAATTATGTATGTAAGTATTATGTATATTAAAGTGATTTTATTATTATATACCAACTGCGAATCACGTGTTGTACACTAACAGGGGAATCGAAACTTTCATTTGCATGAATATTGCATGAGTTATGATTTATGAATGTATGGCTCACAGTTCTGAATCTTCATTTCTGTTGTTTATTGTGAGGATTTACATTTTGACATAATAGAATTGGATGCTATCTGCTTGTACACTTCCGACTTTACTCACTTCTAAAATCCATAGAATCCTTTTTCGTATCTGAAACATTTGAACTGTCAACTGTATATGTATGTCTAAGATGATAGGTATTATTGTATATGTAAGGATGCACACTTTGGCACTACCAAAAAAAGTATTTTAGGTGTGGAAGCAGTAGTAGTAATAATACGCAGCAAAATTATTAAGCACGGAACTCCTGAAACACGTCTCTGATTCTTATTTATGCGGACACGGATAAACAAAAGTGCTGTACAACATGATTCCAGGTTCCGTCTTTGTTATCAATGCGATATTTTGATTAGGTATAACTTGTAAAGTAATAATACAATGTTTCCTAAATTTCCTTTCCTACATTCTTTGGAGGGGACATTTGTGTATATAAATGGTGCTAATAATGCGAAAATCTAAAGTAATTCTTTCAATTTTTCGCATTGCTCAACTTAGAACTCACCGAATCTTTGGTCTTATTTCTCTGTGTTAGTCTCTTGTTTCCAACATTGGTAACAATGAGAATTTTCTTGCTTTGTGTAGTCCAAATATCGATCTTCGCTAGCATAAGCTGCAATTATCGAAGGGATTCCCTAGAAGAACAAGGTTCTTTTCAGGAAGAAGACGAAGGATCAGAGGAAGAAGGACTCCCTTCAAGTGACGTGGATTTGGTCGCATTTTATTTGTACCCAAGCGTGGAGTACGTGAAGGAAAAAGATATAGGCTAATCTAACTTGGGAGCTTTCGGCAAAAATAATAACGTAATTTCATATTTCTATTCAGTAATGTCACATACAAAGAGGAGATTCGTTTTCGGGACTCCGAGTCATTGAGTCAGTCGAGTTACTCGCCGTCAAAAAAGCTGGTAGTGCTCATTCACGGATTTGTCAACAATTACACCTGCAAATTTTCGCAACGCGTAAAAAATGGTGAGTTTAAGGCAAGTGGGCGAGAAAATTAGCCCATAGATGCCTTCATACCATTAGATCATAACCGTCTCCTTTTTGCAGCATATCTAGAAGCCGGTTTGGACCAACTGTACAATGTAATAGTTGTTGACTGGGGAGCTTTGTCAACGCCACGTAATCAGACAAATCTTCACCTTACTCCATTAAATGATGCAGCGAGGAATCCTTTCTATCAGAAGGCGGTTCGCAATGTACCAAGGGTTGGTCGCAGAGTAGCCGACTTTATCGAGTTTCTAAAAGACGAAAAATACTTGGAAAGCCCAGATGAAGTTCATTTGATTGGCTTTTCACTTGGTAATAAAATCATACTTCGGTCATCGCATTCTTAACACTAAACAGCTATACATCAAATATAGTAATGTTGTATAGTAGTGTTGGTTCTGTATCAGTTAAAGCGTATATAGCATATTCTACCTTCATGCATTCATACTGTTCTGCTGTTTTTCCAATTAAAGGTGCTCAAGTGTCGGGTACGGCTGGTTATGAGATACGACAAAACTCTTCAGTTCCAATTGGCAGGATAACTGGTAAACTGCAGGAGCTTCATGTAGTTGTATTTAGCTTAACATTACTTTTCTGTTTTTGCTAATACAAAACGAGTTCAGAAGCTCAGGTCGAGGGGTTGCCACTATTCCACATAACAAATTGTGCAAAATTATCACTAGAGTCTTTGTTATTTTCCTGAAATACTAGGGTTAGATCCAGCAGGCCCCCTATTTCAAACGCAAACTAATAAGGCACTGAAGTTAGATGCAGGTGACGCCAGTTTTGTGGACGTAATCCATACGAATCAAGGACAAAGTGGGTACGAAGGGGATATTGGACATGCAGATTTTTATCCGGTTAGCTTAAAAATAATTTACGTATTGGTATAGTCTAGCTTTATGAACACAAATTCAATGTAAGTAACTTTTGTACGCAAGAATGGAGGTGGACCGAATCAAAATGACTGCATTGCTTTAGGAGTGGACGCAGTTCAAAGCAATGTAGCTGGTAAGATTTATTACACTTGATCCTGTTTTGCTTTAAAACCCTCCACATCCTGGACATATAATCCTTGTTTTGATTGCGCCTCGCTTGGAAGACAATGAAAACCCTCGGAAATTAATTTCATACAAATCTGACGTCCTTTTGTTCTCCGTTAGGCATTTGTGCTCATAATAGATGCTGGGTTTATTATATCAGATCGATTTTTACTCAAGTTTTTGCTTGCAAATGTGTTGCTACGCCTGACTTATGGTGTAAAACAACGTGTCCAAGCAAGGAGTTGTTTGGATATCCCACACCAAATACGTAAGTATATCCAAGGACTTGCAATATAATTACAACTTCACGAATCTATCACGTTACTCGAATTCTTGGAAGACGGAGAACATTATGGCGATGTCTGATGAGAACATTTAATCCCCATTTTTTAATCATTTTGCAGTGCTCGTGGAACTTTTTATGTGGATGTAAATGGAAAGGACCAGGAGTGCACAACGCAGAACTGCGTGCAAGAGGACGACTATAACACGTTCTGATTAACACTACTATTGTACTACGTATGCAAAGCAATATGCTGGATTAATGAATCGAAATTTAGGTATAGTTTGGAACTTGGGAATAAAGATGTTCTACGTTCGCTCCAGATAATACACCCTTCTTCTTTACACAGTTATTGTGTAGGTCTTTCACTGTTCCCTATTACTTCCATGAAATCATGATAAAAAATTTGCAAGAAAACGTCTTTTATTAATGGCAGAGTAAACTTTTTTTTAAACAGCAATTCATGAAAGTGATGTATCTATTCATAATAATTGATTCAAATCAAAACAACAATTAAGCAGGAAAAAATTATCAGGCATGTTCTATCAAAATGCACACATGATGCTATTCAACGAAATTAATTATAAACACTGGCTTCCGTTGTTTCCGCCTGGATGTTTGTCTCGTTAGCTGGTTTACTCATTTCACAGTTTTTGAGAATTCACGTTTCTACGAAGACTCCGTGAAGAGCTCCAGGAATGTGAGCTTTGAAATTGGCCCTCGCTATTTCTGTCATGTTATTCGCATCAATGAAGACTAGCACATCGTCTATCTCCTTTCTTGACGTTTGACATGGCAGCGATAAGAACCCCATCATCTTCACCACCTTTACAATTGACACTAGTATTAGGAACGAAAACGGGCTCACCAGGAAATATGTGCTCACTATCTCGCCAAAATGTGCACGATCGATCGTTTACATTGAGTTTGTATATGGCATTTCGAAATGAATTTTGAGCAATCGTCCCGTTAGCGTAGAAGTAAGTGTGTTTCTTCCCTGCAAACTTTTTATTGATGACTGGCATTTCACATCCCGGTTCGGTGAATACGTCCGCTGTCAGTGTGATTGTAACTATTTCCTGATCGTATGGCTGTTGCATTGGTTCTCTCAAGATTGACAAGATTCACACCAGTAGGCATGTCTTTACTGTTGCCCAGCGGAATCACAAATCTACGTCCGGAAGGTTGCGCATTGTTCTCGACAATATTGCTCCTTAATTTGCACAGGTACATGCCATCCAATATTCCTGGATCGTCAAGGCCCATGAAGGTCGACAACCATCTAGACCCAAATTAATTTTCAAGTTAAGTTGTAAGCAAACATTCATCATTTTGCAAGTAGCAATTAACTTTCAGAGGAGGTTGAGCAAGCCAAACTGAGGTTTAAAAAGCATTCGCCCGACCGTGACTCACGAGTTGTTTGTTTCTCAACTTCAAAATTAGAGAAACCTTTGCTTCCCATTAAAAATCGTAGTCCTCACCTGCTCATTTTCCACGTAACAGTTCACAATGTGTAGGAAAAAGAAAGGGGACTCCGAGAGAATCTCAGTCTTGAATACTTTTCCCGTTTCTTTATCAATTAGATGAAATCTGTTTCTGAGCGTGGGCCTCCATTCCAGCCAATCTTTTACGGAGTGTCCCTTTATAAGAGCCGAGGCTATAGCTGAAAGGCTGGCGACGTATGGCTGTTCTATAAAAAGTATGTATTTTGACGTCATTCCAAAACTATGCACATACGACACACAACTCGGTCCATAGGAACTCGGAATATTACAAACTATTTTCGCATTCTTCAGCATTTCTTTGGAAGACCGACTTCCATCATCTTTGGGTATGCAAACGACGGAAAATTTTAGACCCGTTAGAGCGGAAAAGCCGATATTGTATATGTCTCCATTCTCATCTTGAAGAGGATGTGCTGACATTCCATTTAGGCCGAATAGACGTTGAGAGTCAAATTTATCCCCCGTGTGTAATGTGTCCGTATCAATTTTTCGAAAGAAGCAAGAATCATTACAGACGAAGTAGTCCTTTCCCAATTTGAATATATTACTGCTGTCGTTATCTGTCATTTCTGGCATCTAGAAGAAACGAATAGAATTTGCCACGCAGACAACAATATTTATTCATGAAATCTAGAAACATTTTCAGCCGGCATATTCCTAGCTTTAGCTTTACTCATCTTTGAAACAACTACTGAAGATGTCTATATTCAATTCTGTCCGATTCCGAAATGCTTAATTGACCTTTTACCACATAACCGGAATTATGTTTACAGGAGATGTCTAATTAACCATATCCGCTCCCTTTTAGTACACATTGCTATCTTAGCAAGGATCATAAACTGGCTAACAGCGCAATGTTTCACGAATTGAGTCTCTTTGTATTACTGTGTGCTCGCTCGCGTTATTTATTAATAGTATAGAATCAATCTAAGACTACCCACATCTCTATCTCTAGCCTAACCCTGCAGTAATTTACATATAAAACAAAACTAGAACATAGCCAATAACCGTGAATTGTTAAGATCCCAACAGATACGACAACAAAACTGTGCTGACAAAAGATAATAGGAATATGAAGATAATCTAATGCACTTAGGTTTCTCACTAGTTATACGTATCCTAATATATGGCTCAACATTAACGTAGTGGTCATACACATGGCTGACTTCAAAGAAATACGTACACATATCTTTAAATAAAGTATGTTATAAAATCTTTGGCGTGTCTAACATCTGATAATGCTATAATATGTGTCTGAGTACACAATATTTAGCCCGTCTGTTGCGTAAGTATTGTTCAAATTATCCTTGCATAGAAAACACCATGACTTCAGCGTATTTAGCGCGTGAACAAAACTATTGCATAATGGAAAAAGAGCACATTGGGAAGAAAATATGATCTTAGAAGAAATAGGCCTGGAAATAAAAGTAGCCCGCCAGCGAGCTTTTATCCTAAATATTTACATTACTTCGTAAATATTTTTGAAGAATTGTAATACGCTATATGTCCCTTTGTACGTACCCACCCACACAAGTTATCCTAAAATCCGAAATAGCCCATGCAGCTTTTCGTAAAATGCAAAAAGAGGTAAGAAAACTTACGATGGAATGCACCAATCGGGAAAGCAAGCCCTTGTTAGGATCAGGGTAAGCTTTGGTACCAAATTCCGTAATCACCGGTTTTTGAGCCGCCATTGCTCGCCTAAATGCATCTGACTGAAGGTATCTCTTGTGAAATGTTACTGTGTTTCCATCTATTTCAAACTTGGATAATATTGCATAGCCTACATGAAAAAAAGGTACAGATTCCACAATAAATGTGTAGTTCTTTCTCAGTGGACTCATTAAAAAAGTAACTTGTACGTATGAATCTTCAACGAGTTTGCATACCATCCAGCCAGTGGTTCACTGTAAAATTGCCCAAATCGAATAAGCCAGGACCCACACGAATGAATTTTCCACACTTAAGCCATTCCGGAAGTTTTCCTTTTAGCACAAATAAAGGATGAGTTCAGGTTATTCTTGAAAAACTGTTTGTCTTTTTTCATATTAAGCCTCTCAAATAAACGCAAAAAAAATTTGATTCAATGAACATCAGACGAAGCACCTTGTATCGGCGACTTTTCAGGTTCATGAAGCTCCTCGCTGCTGCGGAAAAGTTTCCCCAAATCCGTCTCAGTCCCTGGCATTTTAAGGGAAATGAAATCGACTTCCTTTACAATAATCACTGAAGATATTGCTTTGGCAGTCAGTTTTAGTTTTAATGACTTTCAAATAGTTAGATAGAAGTTACAACAACGCACCACCCCCTTCTTTATCACAAAACTTTGTCACCGTTTCACTTTAAAGTTTTGCTCCGAATTCTAAGCGGTTTCCAAATTGCAATTTACATTTCACGAAATGAAAAAAATAACTAATAATGCTTTAACAACTTTACAGTAAAGTTTTCGCAACAAGTCTAGGAACCCTTTGGATAGAAGAAGGAAATTTTATATACTTTACGTTGTAGTCATATGACGGTAATTTTTTCACTTTGACTTTTAAAAAACTTTGTCTTTTCCTTTTTCGAAAGCCCTTTCAGGCTTCATGCCTAATACAAATCAATCCTGAACGCACTTCTTCCGACGGATATGATTATGGGAATGAGACACACCAGGATATAGCTTGAGGATGGATGTTTGAGGAAGGTATCATGAGGAGTAAAAAGTGAGAGGGGTATGAAATTANAGCTTGAGGATGGATGTTTGAGGAAGGTATCATGAGGAGTAAAAAGTGAGAGGGGTATGAAATTATGCGTGTACATAAAATACTTTCATTTTCATTGTTACGTTGCAATTCACCATCGTATTGAATTGATTGTCATCTTGCATTGTACTGTACGTTGCACTACATTTACAATTGCTTCATTTCCTTTCCTATTAGCGTGCTAAGCGACAAATCGTGTGTTTGATGAAATAACAATTGCATGCAAGCAAAGACATAAAAAAATCTTGGCAAACGGTTTGTGTTCACATGACGTTGTTAATAACTTGTATCGAGCATCAGATTTACAAAGTATGGACGTTGCTGTATCGCCAAGAAGTACTGGCTAACTATTGTGTTAACAGTATATTGTTACAAGTGTAAAGCACCTCGCGTGTATAACGAATCGTATATGGCACGGCACAACATGTATCACAGTTTACTCATACATATTGCACATGGTCTATTCACTGGGAATACGCATGGTTCGAAAGGACTGAATTTGAATACAAGCAGTTATACGGCACCTATTGTATATTACCTTACTACCTCATTTATCAAAGATACATTCTGGGTTATCCGCATCAAAGTCTACAGAATTATCTTATTACAAGAGCCTCCATGCCTCCAAAAGTTTAGATGTTACCGTTAAAAAATTATGCCCCAATTGGAAAGGATTTGAATGGGCGGGAAATTTTAAAAGCAGCATGATGGTATATCCAAATTCCTGAAAATCTCCCGGCCACGTTTGCGGTTCACAATTTTTAAACCATATTTCTCATTTATTTATAACCATGTTTATCATTCCATCGTCTCCAGTAATATTCCATAGTGGCACAGAACATTACATGTAACCTGGCATTCATTTTAAGTGAAACTCTCTTTTTCGAAGATACGACAATGAACAATGGAATAAGTCACCTACGACGGTGGTTGAAACTTTGATTTCCATTGCTTTTGTATTGTTTTACTCATTGTCACATTTTCCGTCTTTATCGGAGTCTTTACCAATGTATCTCAACCGACAACTTATTGCTTCAAAGCAAAAGGATAAGGAAAACAATTCTTTTCGTTTTCCGATCTTGAATTGTAAACCGTTTTCATTATTTCCGGTGTAGAGTCATTACTTTGGTGAAAAAACTGCGAGAGAGTGTTGAATTATGCCATCGGAATCAGTCTGATAGCGATGGAAAGGAAATGAAAAGGCCAAGTACCGGATGGACATTACTGCTCCGTACCTTGGAACTCCAAATAATAGCTCACACATAAAACGTTTACGGATTTTCAATGCTTCTTGTTAGTGCTTCATGGAGCTGGAAATAATTTTAATCTATTTATTATTGTAGACTTCACAAGTATTTTATCTCGGGAACATTGAGGGCACAACTTTTGGAAATAAACATTGCTAAGGTAATAACTAACCAAACCGTGTAAAACAGTAAAAAAGGATGAAGGAACTATATAGGCATTTAGTATTGGAACCATATACTGTCTAGTGTATTTACAGAAAAAATATTAATTTTATAGCAAAAAATTTCGAAAATGTACTCTATCATCTTTGGTACTTACTTGTCATTGCTTCATAGATGATCTATCTTGACCTTGAGCTAGTAACGACATGGAAGAGTTTATCTGTCTGTCTGTCCGTCTGTAGTTGGCCGCTCTGCTAGACTTGTACTTTGCCGATACAAACTGCAAACCAAACTTGATAGAACGACAACTCAGGTTACTGAAAATAACCGTTATGTTGTATGTACAAGAGCTCAACTTTTCACCCACGCTGTGGCTAAAAACTCAACACCTTTTACTTGTTATGCACACGAAATGTATTTAGTTTATCGAAAACAAAATTTTAAAAACCAGCTGCATTTGAATATGTTGCGCCATTACTTCAGTTACAGTACCGATAAAGGTGAAAGGGTCAAAATGATAGAAATATTCAATACATGATTCAAGGATTTGTTAATGAAAATTGATGAAAACCCTCACGTCGAGGTACTTCGCACTAGATTCGTCATCATTTCAACAGAAGCAAAAAGTGGTCATTTTACTTATTTCATATTTATTTATTGTGATCATGATTCTTTAGAAAAAAAACAAACATGGTTGGAAGCAATTTTACCGACCAACACATCAAAGGGTAATTTCGAATCAAAAGGAACGTTTTATTAATTTAAGACAATATTGTACATGAGGTTTTTATGGTTAATCATTCCTAATTATGCGCAAAGGGATGACAAATATATCATACTCCACTTCTCCCACCCCAATATCATCGGAATCATCCAATTCAATTCTACAGCACGTACTAGTACTTTTTCTTTGCAAAAAGCCAATTCAATAATTTACATCGTTTCGGTACATTCATATAAACATAATTTTCTTTTATGGAAATTTGACGATAATCAAAGCAAATGAGGGATATATTCTTGTCCTTGAAATTTACTTACACTTCAAATTTCAAACCTTTCAAATCCACAATTAGGTCATACGGGCAATTGCCACCAAACAAGCGACGTTTGCATTGATAATAGAAGCCTGCACTTTTTTGTAGATCTGATTGCACCACAGTCAAACTTGTTAGTATTTTACGTTACATCAAAAACATTCCTTTTAACTAATTACTGTGCATAACGATACCACATTTGCTCATTTTAAAAAAATGCCCTTGATCATCAAAACTATTTTCGATATTTTAAAGAAAGTTCCCCTTATATATTATTTACTGTAGCGTCATATGCTATTGAAATATTAATCATTTTGATTTTTTTCGGAAGTGTAATAAAATAACTTATTTGATATTATGTTCCCAAATAACTGATACTTAATTGTACTTAGGATTAATAAACTCTATTTAGAATTACGGCTGGAATTATTCCCTATTTAGTCCGAGCTTATGACGGTACAAACAGACCATGAATTGAGGGAGGAATTTGTGTATTAAATTCAGCTCTGGCCAGCTCCTTCATGGTTTTTGGATTGATGAATACAATAAGATCAGATGCATTTTCTCGGTAGTCTGTAACAGGACAAATGAGCACACCGTCATCTTCCGATTCAGCGTCCTCATAATCCATATCAGGATTGGGAACAAAAACTGGCTCTCCGACAACTTGATTCGTATTGTCTCTCCAGCAGACCGCCTTCTTCTCAATCATGTCAATTTTAACAACAGCGTTTCTGTACTCAGCGAGTGACGTCAGACCAGACGCATAATAGTACCGGTGCTTTCTTCCAAGAAACTTTTTATTAATTGCTGGAAACTCTAGTCCTTTTCCCGTGAGAACATCTGGAGAAAGTATAATCTGGGATCCTTGCCTGTATGCGGTTGCGTTTGAGTTTGGAACGTTAACTAAGTTGACGCCTTCTGTCGCATTTCCAAGATCTACATCGATGGGGACAATATATTGATGGCCACATGCACGGGTGTCATCTCCATCGGTTCCTCCCTGTCTTAGTATTGTTAAATCTTGAGTTTCCAATACTTCAGGACTGTCATAACGTGAAAGAGTTATGATAACTTGGCCATTTTCTTCATAACAGTTAACTGTTAAAGAATAAAAGAGCAGTAAGCAAATTAGTTTGTTTCTTTTATGGAAGAGTGAATTTATAAATAGAAGAGGATTTTTTCCTAGAAACTTACTCATATGAACAAAGAAAAACGCTTCCTCAGACATGAATTCCGCATTAGAGACAACTTTTCCGCTGGATTTGTCAATGACATAGAATCGGTTTTTGTATTCGGGATTCCATTCTACCCAGTCTTTGAAAGATTGTCCCTTAGTCAGCACAGAACCCAGAATTTTGTTCAAACTTACAACATAGGGTTGCTCAATAAAGACGATGTAGTTTTCTGTTAGTCCAAAACTGAAAGAAAAATTGTGTTACAGAGATTGAGGTTAATCTACGGGGGGAATGATTTCATTCCATATTGTTTGTTAAAACGAAATCTTTAGCTTCAGGAAGATTTCGTTTATCCAATGCAGAATCATGCCATGAACATTCTTGACACTTATGCTTGTTTTCATATCACGTGACGACTCGAGCAGTTAGAAATGAAAATCTTAGTGACACGAACAGGCTAACAAACTTTGGTGAAAGACGGAAATACAGGAAAGTTGTTAAGCTAGTTTCTTTCTACCAGTTTTTGTTTTTTGTTTTTAAAGGGTGAGAAGTCCGTATATGCACATTTTCATTAAGCTTCATTGGTGTAAAATAGGAGTTTAGCTTACCTATGGTTATAGCTCATGATATTTCTATTCCATCGACTCGGAATGGTGCAAAGTACTTTGCCTTTTTTCAGAACTTCTTTGGGATCTTTGGTGTGATCCGTAGGAGGGATCTTGACAAAGCAATATTTAAGTGACGGGGCATAGGAAGAGCCAATATTGTACGTGTACCCATGCCTGTCTGTCAGTGGATGAGGACTAGCGCTGTGAATTCCAAACACACGGTTCGTATCGAATTTGTGCCCAGCAGATATGTTTGACACATTCAAGTCGTAGAAGTAGCAGGTTTCGCCACTAACAAAAACATTCTGACCCACATTGTAAAGGGATATATTGGCGTTGTCAGTAAACTCTGGAATCTGTCACCAAAAAGAAACAGCAACTCTTTAGATCAACCGGAATATTGCAGTCAGTCATTTTTCATGAAGCCCTTATGTTTTTGTATGAAAGTTTTGCAAGACAATGAGTATCGCGATTGTAATTCTAATATAATTGTTTCCAAATTTTATGTACTTACGAGGGTGTTGTAAAGTCTGCTCATCCAGCTGCGAGATGGATCTGAGTAAGCCCGTGTTCCATATTCACAGATACATGGCTTATTGGCTTTCTTTGCCCGCTTGTATGCCTCAGACTGAAGAAATTTTTTCTCAAATTTCACAGCACTCCCAGACACTTGAAATTTGCTTATTACTGCATATCCATCTAACCAGTGATTCAAAGTAAAATTGTCACCGAGGTCGAATAAACCTGGACCTGTTCTCAGATAAGAGCCCTGAACCCATGGTGGAATCGTTCCTTGCAACTTTGCCTCTTCTGGTTTTAGTAGCTCATCCGTGCTCCGATAAAACTTTTGCGAAGTACGCCGTTGCGTAATAGACATTGACATTTTGCTTCTTCAACTGTTAGCCAGTGGCCACTATGTGCTAACAAGCTCGTAATCTTAGTCTAGCCAACTCCAGAATATTGTAAAAAGTAACACATGGGCGAGAGATGTTTGAAAATGATGATGTTTAGAAATATAATCTTGTGGTTTAAATTTCTATTTACTACCCTTCTTTCCTTAAAAATGCGTGTCGCAGACTAACCGCAGGTAAAAAAATAGCACCAAGCTCACCAAAAATAGATATTAGAAACTGATTGTCTTTGTTACAGGATATCCAGGCGAAATTCGAGAGCTACGTTTAGCTTTGTGTATACTTTGATAAATCAGTATAAAGAGTTACTCGATACGCGAGAACACCACCAAATAACGTTCTATTACTTCCAAGTAGCAATAATTTTATGAAATAGGCTCGAAATGCTGCCCATATCTTTGATTGAACAATGAAGTGTGGTAAAACGTTCTGTCACAATAAGTCTTTGGATTAAAATTAGCTTTGCATTTTTCTAGTGACCAATTTGGCAATGGTATAGAATGTGTCGCAAACAACAAACGATGTTGATTGCAATATTCAAGTTTAAGAACTGAAAGAGTTGAAAGAAAACAATTATGCTTTTATGTGGCAAACGTGCATCTTAGTTTTGTAGATGTCCATTTAGTCAGTACTTGCATTGCAAGCTGTCTCAAATGATAAGCTTTAAACGAAGTTCGAGGAGATGACTGCATAATACCTGTTTCTTGTAATCTTTCTGTTTGCTGACCCTCGTCGTAGAATACATAAGAGGTGACTAGACTATTATTATTCGCATCATGATTATATTCGCTTGTACGTTAGGAGAAGAAATGAAACGTGTAGTAACACAATCTTCCCAAAGATCAGAGGGTTTGGATATGACGCATTGAGCCGCGAAGATAGGTCAGTTGACTTGGAATACAGTACACTTTAGGTAAGTACAAAACGTGTGCCTAGTGAGCAATCCTAGGAAAATGCCACCATAATCGTTGTATTGAATTCAACCAACCTGCCAAAGCGCACTAAATGTTAGTGGGCCCAGTCCCTTGTTTGCAACCTGTGTGCCTGGCAGGTGAGCATGGCATGGCTCGATGCAAAAGTAACAGTTCAAGAAAGGCTAAGATAATAATACATTTTATGATGGTGATATTCGCTCCGGTGCATGACACGTTTGTGTACAAAAATTATTTGTTGGATGAATTAAAAGCATCTTAGCGACTAAGAGGTTATTAGAACGACAAATCGCGTATTATTTACTCAACTAGTATCTACTATAGTCACGATGAACTGAGATGGGTAATGCCAGCAGAACAGAATAATATAGACAAGTTTTTATTATTCTTTATTGTTTAAAAAAATGCTAGGTAATTCCCAAAATCGTCTCCTTGTATGACTAATGTAGCGTTACCAAAATGAGAAAACATCGATGCTGAAAACAGAGCACGAGCTCATGAGCGCTCACCATACAGTTTGCCAGTTTGCTATCCCAATCTGGTCACATATTGTCGTAAATAAGACAAAGTCAGATCAAGTTCGTTTTAACAGGCTGCATGGAAAACCCTGGTTACTTCGATAGCTCGACTGGAAAAAAATGGTTTGTTGGTATAGTTACTGAGAATATCGCCTTTGAAACAAGGAATTTTTTATAATCGTATAAATAGTTGGCGGAATATTTTCAATGCTACGTCTAGCCAGCCAAGATTTTTTTTATAAAAACGTAGACACGTAATAAAATGCATTCTGATCCTACTGCTTCTATTTGCGAAGTTTTGAAAACATAAATTTGATTCTACTTCAAGCTACGCACCCGCATTTTCCATTGTTAGTCTTGATGTCTTCGACTGCATTGAAACTCTTTATGGACACAACACATGTGGTACATAATAATTCATATCGAACAATAAAATAAATAGCAAATGATCTAGAAGTTTTACTGAATATGAATCATATGGCAATAAGGGATTCGCATTACACAACAACATATTCCAAAATAATACACGAAAGCCCATGAAGCATATAAAAACGTTGTAAATTTATAATTTAGATTTGTTTTCAGTCAAGTAAGTAGTGGAGTTGTTGTGACCTTCAATCAGTATCAATAGCGCGCTAATATCTTCACTCCGCGACGATCTACGATCTACGCACTCTACTTAATTGTTCACAGCGGAACGTAATCAGAAATCGTGATCCTGAAAATATTAATGAATATCATTGGCCGTTTAACGATATCCAACAACTGTTATTCATTATAGGGCGACCAGAGGTGCAATCAATTAAACAAACTATTTCCAAAATTAGATTCTTTTATAATAGTGTTTTTAGTCATGCTCAACTGTGATCAAGATATCGTCATACTTTCCGATGATCAGGCAACGGTAAATGCCAATTTAGAAAATGACAGTTGAAATAACTAGTTGTCAATAGTGGTTACATATTTAAACCTACAATACAACCTATAATAGTCTCCTTTCATTCCATGCATATACTATTTATGACTCTATGTCTGGCTGTTGACAAAGACTAGCATACTAAAAACCTATACGTAAAATAGGTTTTAAAAAAAATTTCACCATTGGCAAACTTCACCAAGGAAATCGAAACCTGGACAGACAAAGTTCCGTACTAACCAGCAGCGCTCTAAAAGCATTTATTTTCCAATGAGGTACATATACTGGTCTGTGCCTGTGCCCCCATCCCAATCTGCAGCTAGTGCTATAGTTTGCTCTATTTTGAGAAATTCCAGAAAACCAAATCCATATTTCTCCGATTCCATAGAGTTGGACTGCAAACTCTCAGATCTTCAAATTTATGTACACAGAGACAGACAGTAAATATATTTGGTAAGACAAAATGTCCCTCGGATCAATGCAACACGTAGATTAAAAAGTCGACTTTGACTATAAAAACCAGGAACAGAAGACAATATATTATTTGTTTACTTGGGAACAAATAAAAAGAGACCGAGTAAGTTCTCAAAATGCCTGTGTTTTGTGTATCAGGGCCCTTATCCATTTTTGGCTGTGACTTGTGTAGTGTATCTGGTATGTCATATTATGCGTATCTTTGATTAAGCTATAATAGAGGTATTTTCCCACCAAATAAAAATGAAACCTGCGGAATAGATCAAATGCATTGTCCGTAAATCTGTTCTGCTCGGAACAATAGTCGGGGAAGAATGATAAAGTCTCTTCTAGTCCATGTGCGAGTATAGGTTATATAGGTAGGTTATAGCTATAGCTACAATCCATACTTTATACATGAAGTAAGGCTGTATGAAAGGGACTTTCATGTATGGTTGCCAACTCAACTCGACATTGCCACGGTTTAGGGCGCTGAGACAGATTTAAATGGCAAGCTTGTACGATATGTTTCTATGCAAAGGTTAGGGACACTTTTTAAGCTTGCCTGATTATGAAGAGCGCTATTTAACAAAAGTCGATTGTGGTCATTTTTGTTGCATTGGTGCAAATATAGTAATGCAAATTGATGATCGCAGACCATGAAATTAAACATTACTTACTAATTATATCAGGTGATCCATTCAAAGGGTACGCTATCGCTATCTGTTAACATTCAAAAGAGAACCATTTCTATAAATATGGATCTACCGATGCTTTGTGTTCTGTATCGTTGCGTTGGCATGAACAAGCAACACGCGTCGTTCATTATAATTGTAATAAATTCAAGTGAATGCAGTTAAAATCTCTTCGCTAAGCCATATTGCAGAAAGCCAAGGGACGGAGTCGTAGGATTCTGATAGGTACCGTACCGTGTGTGGATGCGGTATCGCAGCAAGCTAGGTAAGTAAATACATTGGGTGGAAATTCTGAACGACAAAATGTACTAACTTAAAATTCCAAAACGTATGGATTATTATTGTAATTATTATTTTGGTATACTTTACTTATGAAAATTTAGTGTCCAAAAGCATTTTAATGTTTCTGTTTGAAGCTCGAATTTGGAATTGTTCGAAGCAATAATTGTGTTGGTTATTACCTCTTGGCTTAGAAGTGTATCCAATTACGTCTGTATATAGTATGGAAAAAATGTCAGTCAGAACCTGTCCTTGGAAATGTAATGTATATTTGAAATATGCAAGCATATTGATATATTATGCTGCTATAGTCATCGAAAAAATACTAAACTCTCTACACATAGTAAACTGGTTCTAAAAAACAAACTTTCTTCGCCTCGTAAACAAAAAGATTCCATGATTCCATGTTATTACTGTTCTCTTCTCATATTCTGCAGGGAAATAGGAATTACTTAGATGTACTGCAATATGTTCGTCGTTCAATTTTCACTAATATATACTACATAATAATAAGAATGTGCCCTCACTAGGATTTCTATCATTCCTGGCTAACTTCTAAGACATTTATTTTTGAAGTCGTCAGTATTTTATTTCAAATGTTATGAAAGGAGAAGGTAGGAAGACACAAACAAAACGAAGGTTAGAAGTTAAAATAAAGATAGGGAATTAGTTAAGAAGGAGTGTTTGTCCTGGATAGGTGTAGCATCTTTTCATTTTCGGTGGAAAAAGAAATGTTTATTCAAGGACATCAAAACCCAACCTTAGGCTGCGTTTTTTCTTCTTCTTAAGAGGTTTACATGGTAAAGTTCCTAAGCTAGTAATTAGATTAGAATTACTTGATATGCAAGGCATCCTAACGATATTCGTCATGTCATTTGCATTTTGACGAATACGCAAGCCATGCGTTGATGCTGATAGCACGGTTCACTAGTAGTGGTTGCCTCGACCTTGCAATGACGTCAGAGTGAGAACGTCTTTGTTTTTGTCTTTTGTTTCACATTTAATAAGATGTAAAACAACCTATGCGTACCACATATAAACTATGTGTGTACTTCCAGACATGTATTGTGGAACTTTTCTGTCTGAGTGCACAAAAAAACCTATAGTAGGCAAATAATTGCGTAACAGTCGAATCATTCATAGTAAACCATTAATTGTTGGGACAAGAATAAATCAAGTCATTCGATGCTTGGAAGATAAAAAGAGTCGTTCTCTTTTCCGGTGTTGTTTAATGCATTTGCGTTGCTTTTCGATTTTTGCTTGAAATATGATTTTAAAGTAAGGTAAGGTCCCAAAAATTCAATTAATTTTTAACAGTAGACAGTGCTGTAGACAATTTCAGGACATGGCAGTAACTATAATACTTCTAGTGAGCTCCGATTCAATGTCATAGCTCTAATTTCGCAACACGTAATGTGCATTCCACCATTATTCACACAACAATAAATAGGATATGGATTGCAATTTGCAAGTAAAAATAGCGTAAAAATGTGAAAAGCTTATGACCCCCACGGTTGATGGTTCAGCTCGAGCTAGCGCAACATTCCAACACCAAAGAAAGAAATCAGTAACAGAAAAGGCCGTTCCATATCCTTCCGGCTGTTGTACACTGAATTCAAGGTTTTATATGACTTTCATTCAATACCGGAAGCAATTTTCGCTTTATTTAAATTGCATTGTTCTGTTCATGATATCACAAAAATGTATTGATTTTTATAATATTTTTGTCTTGCAAAACAAATAATAATAATAATAGCTCTGTTCTTCATATTTTCTTTGTTGTACACATCCGTGATAATCGAAATGTGTCCCAAACTTCTTGGGTTGTTGTGTAATCTGCACCGGTTTACGTATTCTCAACCGGATCTTTTTTGTAAGCAGCTTACTTAAGTCCCTGATAGTATTCCTTAGTCAAGTGTATTCCATGAACAGCCAAAGGAATGAAATTCTGAAATTCTGCTCTTGCAATCTCCGTCATTGTTCTCCCATCCAAAAAAATGAGGCAGCTTTTTTCATTTTGTTTGGCTCTAGTAACGCATGAAATAATGATTCCGTCATCTTCTTCGGTTCCATTTGGATTAGGGATAAACATTGGTTCTCCAAGAAACTCGTGTTCTTTCAGACGAAACAAAATTGACTCTTTCGTGCGTGTATCCACTTTACAGAGTGCATTCCTGTAAAATCCTACCGTTCTTGGTCCGCCGCCATAAAATATTGAATAGGGTTTTCCCTTGAATTGTGGATGGACAGTTGGAACTTCGAGCCCGGACTCCGAAAGTTTTTCATGGGTAAGCGTTATAACCCTTTTGTGATTTATAGCCTTAGCAGTTGTGTTTACAGCCTTGATCAAATTCACGTTCTCAGGAACATCAACTTCATTATTGTTGTTATTTTGCTCAGATAGATCCACCAAAGGAATTACATAACGACGAGTAGTTGCAAGATCTTCTTCTGGTCCTTCGTTTCCATTTCGAAAATCTGACAGATCAATATGAATGCAATTTGCGTTTGGAAAGGCAATAAGATCCACCACGATCTCATTCTGGTACTCGTAGCAGTTCACAAAGTGAAGGAAGAAAAAGGCGTCTGCAGATATATACTCTGTTTTCACGAGTTTTCCAGTTTCCTTTTCGACTACATGAAATCTATTTTTCATTTCCGGTCTGTATTCCATATAGTCGCGTTTGCACATCTTTTGCAAAATTCCAGCTATCATCTTTTTTGCAACAATTATAAGCGGTTGTTCTATGATGATAATGTACTTTTCTGTCATGCCGAAACTATGGCAGGGGCTAGCACAGAGAGCGCTTCTGCTGGAAATGCTACAAATAATTTTTGCACGTTTCAGTGCATCCTCAGAGTTTTCCCCGTCAGTTGGAAGGGGGATCTTCACAACTTGATACTTCAGCCCTTCATAGCACAGAAAAATCACATATTTTGCGTCTCAAACATAAAGCTTTTCTCCAAATCTTACTGAGCTTTCGATATCTCACCTCGAGAGAAGGATGTACCAATATTGTAGACATATCCATCTCGTTTCAATGGATGAGCGCTCCATATATTTAGTCCAAACAACTTCAAAGTATCTATTTCAAATCAATCATACAAACATTTACGTTTGTGAATACATAATATAGATCAGATCAGACACTATACGTGCTTATTTCCCATTCAATGGAGTCAAAATCGATTGTACAAACAAGGATTTATGGAAATTCTAGTCCCTTTCGATATTGGATTTTCAGAACAACCCCTTCTACCGTCTTTGACAATTGATGCTACATTGAGTAAGCAATAGCATGACAGTCGAGGTTAACAAAATCGACGAGAGAGCAAAATACTCCGTCTTTAGGATAGGAATGCAGTATTTAGTACTAAGAAAATATTTCCCTGAATGCGCCGAGTAAATATTATGACACAGTTATTATCTAACCTATTGGCACCACGTGGAAAGTTCAATATTATTACATAACACACATTCTCTCACAGACTTAAGTAAAAAGATGCGATGGATGAAGCCGAAAAATTTCCGGGATTGCAAAACCCATTAATCACTGAGTTGTACACCAATGTTGCAACAGTAGCACCAATCGTCAGACATTAGCCACCTCCACAAACAAAACCAAGTTCAACAACAAACAAGAAATTGACTGACAACAACTGCTTGGAGTTCAATCAATTTTGAGAAAAATATTATCAAATAACCTATTAAACTGTCATGTCAGACATGTCAAAACTGATATGTTGCACGCGGGATGGAGTTTTGCGTAACAAGATTCATAGCACGAAGTCTAAATTTTGTGTCGTTCATACCAAACTTGTCTCCGCAGTCCAGAGATTTTGGATCTACTCTACGAAACATGCATGTATCAGCTCCAGCATATAAATCATTCCCAATTGTGAAGAGGCAAACGTTGCAGTTGTCTGACATTTCTGGAATCTACGAGACGCCATGCAAGCACCGAAAATTAGAACATTACCTAACTTACCAATTAAATATATAAGCACAACCATACCAAACTCGGGATGAATCGCGAGAGCACATTTTTTGTAGGGTCTGGATGAGCTTTTGTTCCGAATTCGGCTATCACTGGTTTCTGAGCAATAAGCGCTTTTTTATAAGCATCAGTTTGAAGGAACTTCCTGTCATATTTAATAGTATTCTTTCTTATTTGAAATCGTGTCAGGAGAGCATATCCTGCGAAGAAAGAGTATGTTGCAAAGTGATGTTTTAGACAGCAATAAATTTCAAACTGTACATCAGCATTGTGGAAAGTGTTTACCGTCTAAAAAGTGATTCACTGAGAAATCCTTGAAATCAAAATGACCGGGACCTGTTGGAAATTTCCAAAGAATTTATGATTTATATATTGCATCTAGTCATGAATGTATTTTACGTAGAACAAAAATAAATTTTTATATATAGTAATGGCGGAAAACCTGTTCTTAAATACACAGAATCACATAACCACTCTGGAAGTAATCCTTCGATTTGGACTTCCTCTGGTTCATGAAGCTCAGACAATGTTGGGTACACGAAGCTGACTCCACCGTTCTCCATTTTTAGGTCTAGCAAGGGTAACAGAAATCGATTCCAAGGTATCAGGTTGCCCATTTATTTTTGCGCATGAAATGTATATATATATATAATATATTCATGCGCATATAATATGTATTTTAGATTTTTCCCTCATAGCATGTTACCACGTTTGAGCTTTGAAACAATTACTATAGTCACACAAATATTACCATAGTAAACACTGTGAGCCATTGACTTGGGTAAGAAAAATTTAACTGGAAAGACTTTCACAAAGTTATAGAAACTAGATATAGTCAAAGACCCCTTAGCCAAAAACAAACTGGGCTGGGGAACAATTGGGCAAATTATGCGAAAAACTAAAAGATTCAACACAATACAATAATGACCACGAATTAACAATAAATGCTAGGCAACAGCCATTCGTCGTTGCAACTTTTTCAGAACAAGTCGCTCAGAAATGAGATTTTTGATTTTAAAAGCATCACAATGGAAAACAACGACGAGAATGTTTTCTGCATATTTGTAGAGAAAAATGGAAGTAATCTCTAGGAAGTCAGAGATGCAAAAAAATCTACTGCCCACGCACGCACTCAGCAAGACACCATTTTAATATTTCGAAACTGTCCTCCCTCCACTCACTTGCGAGTGCACGACACCAATATCACTCGTTGCTTTGTACGTTAAATGTTAGACCGGATGATTTTTGTCTTATCTTTAACTTCTATGCGTGATTTCCCCTAACCCGTTAAGAATTTGCACAGCTTTAGTTTTCCAGAGGGGTTGCATGAGGTGTCCTTGTTTGTGCACCATTTTCATGCGTTTCTAGAGATCCCAAATCCTTGGCCAATCGTGTTTACGATAGTTTTAAGACTTTTTCAAAGCTCACAAATCCTCCATGTATTACATCCTACCTAAATTTTAAAAACTTACTTTAATGTTCAGCATTCAATAAAAGTTTCTGAACATAACTGTTCAGTCAGATTGGATTGCGGATGTAGTTATGAAGGAGCGATACGTTTGAAGACAGCAAAGGATACCAAGAAACTGGGGTTCACTTCAAAACAAAGTACTTTCATGCCATACTCGCTGAAGTCGAATGAAAATAACAATTCTAAATGCATAACCGTGTCAGACACCATTCCCGTTATTCGACATACCTACCTATTCGCACACTTGGCCCGCATAGAAACAACGAAACTACAAAATGCATATGAGTAATATTCATAGTGCAGTGAACGGCCTTACAGACTTGTACTTGTAGCTTTTCATACATTAGCAGTCGCGTTGGGGATACTTATTCGTTGTTAGCTTAAAAGATAAGTTTCAAAAACTGATCCATTGAAGTGAAGTACACAGCATACACAGCAGCATGGGGTACACAGTATTAGATTTGAGTGAGAAAAATAAATTGCATTCTCTAAAAGGACGTATTATTATGCGTATCTGCTTGTTGAATTTTGCATTTTATTATTATCAGTATTATCATTAAAGAACATTATGAAAGTCTGAATTTCATTTTACGACGATAACTCAACAATAGGGAAACTGATTTTAACAGCTAACTTTACCACCTGTTCTATTGCATGCTCTTGGTAATAGTGCAAGTTTCCCTCTCAAGATTACTTTCATGACTACGTCACTGACATAATTTTGGACCAATAACATCACAAAGCGAGAACAATCAGTAGTAATCTTTATATTTCATCTTTCCGCAGGAATTATTATTGCTGGCATTGGGGATATTAAGGTAGTTCACCTCATCGTACTCTTACTACAACAATAACGCTAACGCTAAATTACTGTATTTAAAAGAAATTGGATGGCCGTCAGATGAACAAAAAATCGAGTAGATACAAGGCAAGGAATGATATTGAAATTTTACATGGTTTACCAGAATGTACCACCAAGCTGTACGTTTGTCTTGCAGGATGAAAATAATTTACTACTAACTGATGAAGATGAACGCATAATTGATGTGTTTTGTATGAATCATCGAAAGTGATCATTAAAATCGTCGATGTTTGTATGGCAGTTTTGTCCGGCCCCTCTGTCCAAATGCACTCTGATTACTGCACAGTGCACATTTTGTATGATACTACCTGATGGAGCTGCTTTATTTCTGACATGTTGGTATAAAGCAGCTTAGCGCAAAATTTCAGAATTATTCAGTGAAAGTAACGAATCAAAAAAGCAAACTCGTTATATAATTAATTTACGAGGGATGAGGGTTTTTTCCATGATACATGCTGAAACAAATGTAATTTTAAATTTCTTTAAGTGCATTATACATAGCAATGTAGTCAAAGCGTGCCATTGGTTACCGACAAGATAAAACGGTGATGGGTTCCATTAAAGGATACAGGAAGTCGATTATAGTCCATTGGGTGCTGGCACACGCACACGTGTTAACTATACATCTATACCTTCGTAAAGTAAAAGATGGTTCTTAACGGGATTTTCTTCGGTCCATTTGTATGCGATAATATTCCCAATGAGAAGACCCTGTCATTTTTAAGTCTCTTTTAATATTCGGTGTGTTGCGTGGGGGAATTACATATGGGGTTATTCATTAAACTCAAATGCAAGACACCAATTACCAAGTACAAGATAGACTTTCGTAGAAGATTCGCTTACAATAACCTGCCTTACATAGAAGTAAAAAATTACTAAACCTCCACGTATACATTAACCTTTTTTTTGAAGTCAGCGGAAACGATTGAGGGAAACATTCCAATTCCCAGCCAATTAAAGACATATTCGTTTCCCTAATGAAGACATTTCTGCTGTAAAATTTCTTTTAATATACTATCAGTACCAGCTACAGCGCCTAATTCTGCTGCCCGGCAGGTGATTTCTGCTGCCTTCAAAATCGGGAAGGTAGCAGAAATATGCTACCATTTAACACGG
>VICI01001313.1:0-23665 GCA_019593645.1 Akabosia matsudoensis
ATTATAATTTTGGTTGTTACATATTTGATAGCCTTCACAAGACTACATCATTATCGGCATTGTTATCACAAGTAACAATATAAAAAAGTATATAATAAAATTTGTGTCATTGCAAGTGAGATTATCTGAGGGTGAGTTATCTACAGTGGGAAGGATATTTTTTTCTTTCGTATAGTTATTGTGAAAAAGGATACAATTTTTGTTTAAAAATGAAAAATATTGATTTATTTTATGACCAAATATCTATCGATTATTAGAGACATCCAAATTTAATTCTTGGAAGAGAGCGTTTCCGTTTTTTTCCTTTTGGATGTGGCACAGTTTCATTTCGCTAAAAGGAAAGATACGTGCTGTTTCTAGGATACGCTTCTTTTTTGTGTAAATTTTATGCTGGGAAATTGTCTATGGAGAAAGTAAATAAATCCTGGAGAAAGCACGGAGCAGGGAGAAAGTAGATTTGTAAAGGTAGTCGCCTTTGAGCATAAGCATAGACTCTGGAGAGAGAATTTCCTTTTTTCTCGCATCTTTGTTCTGTTCTGGAAAGAGCTCATGAATTGTTTATGTGCCCTTTCGGCATGCAGAGATGGGAAGGCTTCCCCGTCCATGATTATAAGCTACGATATTTAGGAATATTTTTTTAAAAACCAGTTTGAAACTAGAGTATAGGTTGGATAAAAGTACATTTTTCATGGAAGGACGCAATAATTTTGGATGGACGCAAAAATTTTGATGTGTGACGCAATTTGCGTGACAATCTCTGCTGCCTGGACGTGTTTTCAGAGAAAGGATACTGTTGCTCTTTTCACCTATCAAAAAGGCCATCAATTTTCTTTCCTCTGTGAAAGAAAAGAGGAGAAGTGGGTGCTGTGGAGTGTTCTCGGAGTGGAGTAGCTTTTAGGGAGTGGGCTCGGCAGCAACGAAACTTTGATAGTTAGTTCGCAACGACGTAGTTTTTGAAAATTGATTTATAAAATACCTCTTTATTTTTTAGAATTCCCAAGATGGAGTCGCCTGAATTTGTCGACTTTGGCAAGGCCATGTTGGAGTACATCACTCAATATCTGGACAACATTCGGGACAGGTAAGGGAATTTTACTTGGAGGGGTAATTTGAGACAATTAAATTAACACGGGTTCTGTTTGTAGGCGTGTGTTGCCATCAGTCCAGCCTGGCTACATTCGGGATCTGATTCCTTCCGAAGCCCCCGAGCAGAGCGAGCCTTGGCAAGCGATTATGGGTGACCTTGAACGTGTCATCATGCCAGGCGTGACGCACTGGCACTCCCCCCACTTCCATGCGTACTACCCAACAGCCAACTCATATCCTGCGATTGTCGCTGACATGCTCTCTGGAGCTATTGCCTGCATTGGCTTCAGCTGGATATCCAGTCCAGCTTGTACGGAACTCGAAGTGGTCACAATGGACTGGCTTGGTAAGGCTCTTGACCTGCCTCCACAGTTCCTCAACGGCCCTAGCAACGGAAAAGGAGGCGGAGTTATTCAGGGTACTGCTAGTGAAGCACACTTTAGTCGCTCTTCTCAGCGCTCGGGCGCGATTCGCCAAAAAGCTGACCAGCTCAGCTAGAAGCTTTGACGAAGATAATTTCATTGGCAAACTTGTCGCTTACGCCAGCGACCAAGCGCATTCATCCGTGGAGCGAGCCGGAATGCTCGGTGGAGTCAAAATGCGAAGCGTCGAGTGCGACAGTGACCTTCGGATGCGAGGTCCCGCTCTCAAAGCCGCCATTGCTAAGGACCGCGCTGCCGGTCTCATTCCGTTCTTTGTCGTGGCGACTCTGGGCACTACAAACACTATGCGCATTCGACGCCCTTGACGAAATCGGTCAAGTTTGTCAAGAGGAAGAGCTCTGGCTTCATGTGGACGCGGCGTACGCCGGAAGTGCGTTCATCTGCGATGAGTACCGTCACCTCATGGTCGGATTGGACAAGGCAGACTCGTTCAACTTCAATCCGCACAAGTGGCTCCTCGTCAACTTTGACTGTAGCGCCATGTTCATTACAAATGCGAGCGATATTGTTGATGCATTCAATGTAGACCCGTTTTATCTCAAGCACGACCATCAAGGCAAGGCTCCCGACTATCGCCACTGGCAAATTCCATTGGGTCGCCGGTTCCGGAGTTTGAAGCTCTGGTTCGTCATGCGGATCTACGGATTAGCCAAGCTGAAAGACCACATCCGGGGCCAGATTCAGCTTGCCCATCAATTTGAGCAGCTGGTCAGGACTGACGCTAGATTTGAGATAAGCACGCCAGTCATTCTCGGACTTGTTTGCTTCCGGATGAAGACCAAGTCGAATGAGGAAAACGAGAAGCTTCTCAAGACAATCAACGAGCGGGGAAAGATCCATATTGTTCCTTGCAAAATCCGAGGCGTTTATATTCTCCGATTTGCCGTTTGCTCTCGCTACACAAACGAAGAGGACGTTAAGTTTGCCTGGAAGGAAGTTCTTGACACGGCAGCCATTTTGTTCGAAAACTAAGAACAGGACCAACTACGAAATTGAAACGGAGGGACCAAACTTAAAGTAGTAAAATATAAAAGTAGTTACAAATGATGTAGTTATGAAAAAAATAGACAGAAATTTCTGGGACCAAATCTTAAAAATACTTTTAATCTCCAAAACACACTTCCTCTTTTTTTCACAAAAAAATTGTCTAGTCTAGTATTGCCTATTTTGAAAAATTGGTTTGACATTTCCCCTACAAACCTGATACAGTTATACCGTAATATTTTTTCTTTTAATAATGAGGTACGCCATCACTTTTTCATGTATTTTTTAAAGGTTCTCTTTACCAGTAGTATCTCATTTTTTAATTTGTCTAGCGCTATAATTTACAAAATTTTATCGTTTCATACTTGGTTGTTTTAATAGTTAGAAAAAACATTTGAAAAAAACGTTTAATTTTAGTTTTTATTAATGATTTTTCTTTGAAAGTGTGTGAAAAAAATTGGGTTGCTTGTAGCATAATTTCTTTTCTTGTAAGTTCGGAGGAATAAACATAAAATGTTGAAGTCTGCACGCAGACGGGTTTCTTTTCTGTATAAACTATTTGAAAACTTAAAATTAATAAAATTCATAAAATTACAAAGAGTTAAACGAGATTATATCCATTTTTGCCTTCACAACACAAGTGTTCCCCCACTAAATTAAGACCAACCCAGAATACATACCTACCATTCAACGTAACAATTTTTAAATTATAAAGACAAAACAACCCTCCATAAACTGGGATTTATGGAGGGAGTGCGCTTAACATAATAAAAACAAGGGAGACAACAGGGAATACGGGTGAATCTGAAAAATCTCTTNGATTCTCTAAGTATCGCTTTTCCATAGCTTGATAGTTTTATCATTCTCGAGGGCGGCGGAAGCGATTATGTTTTCTGTGGGATGACAAGCTGTGCACAAAACGACGTCTACAAAAAAAAGGACAGTAAATTCTACGATTCTTGGAGTAAATGACGGACTAAATATATATTTATTTTTTGAAGGACTTGCCTGTATGACCGGATAATTTTTGTACAATTTCTTTCGTCTGAAGATTCCAAATGTAGACGAGGCAGTCCTCGGAGCCACTGACGATCCACTGATAAAAAACAAGAAAATTGTTTGAAATCCAGTTTAGAGGCAGGCGATACAGAGTTTTAAAAATCTTCGGAGGGATTTTGAATTGAGATTTACCTTTCCACCGGTAACAGAAAAGTTGGCGAATATACAATACTTTTCGTTCTTGTGTCCCTGATAGGTCTTCAAGCACTTTCCTTTGGAGTAGTCCCACAGCTTGAGGGATATTGTCGAGGGTCGCGGCTAAAATGTATTTTCCATTTGGGGAGAACTTGACAAAAGACACGGGTGGGTTGTCGTCGTCAATCAGGGTTTTCAGACACTGGCCGGATGCGGTGTCCCAGATACGGCTGAATAAATAAAAGACACACAAGATATTGATAATCGGTTTCCTCAATAATTAAGAAAGGCGAATTGCCACGGCGGAGGACGAGGTAGTTACCATAGCCCGTCGTAGCTGGAGGAGACAATTAAAGAACCGTCACGATTAAAGTGAACCGCCGACACGGGGTCTGAATGGGCTGGAAGGGTTTTCAGGCATTTCCCTGTGCGGAACGTCCCAAATTCTCACGCTCTCGTCAAACTAATTCCAGACAAAGACAATTTCATATTACGAGTCCAGACAAGAACCGACGTATTTCTATTAGTAAATTTATTGTTCATACTCACCGATCCGGAAACGATAAGGTTGGATTGGGGATTGAAGTTGCAGCAAAACACGTAATTACTATGACCCTTGAGTGTCTTTATACATTTACCCTGTAAGTCAAGAGCAAACCAGTTAACTTTTGTTCTAAAATTGTCACCCAGTTGTTATCTAGATTTGTCGTTTATTCTTACCGAACTCAACTCCCACACTTTGAGCGTTTTGTCGTCAGACGCGGATACGAGGAGCCTCGAGTCGGAACTCCAGGCGACATCCGAAAGACCCAGTTTGTGGCCGGAAATGGTCTTCTCAAACTTTCCATCGTAAGCACCCCAAATCTTAATCAGCTTGTCGGCCGAGCTGCTCGCCAGCCACTCGCCGTTCGGGGAAAACTTGACCGACGACACAGCCTTAGTGTGGCCTGCCAACGTGTACTTCAAGGTGTAGTTGGGTTTCTAAAGAACAAATACAAACAAAAAATCATTACTTTTGTAAATAATTACTCAATTTTGACTTCTATGCCTCTTTTTATTTTACCAGAGAGGACGATGAGGAAGCTCCTTTACTCCCGCTCCCCGCACTCTGTCCCAGCCCTCCACTCCCAAGCGGGGGTGCAGGCGGCTGAAAACCCTGACCTGGCGGGGGTCCCAACCCCATTCCGTCTTCGGACATCATTTTTTTGGAAATAAATTATTTATAAAAACTACACCACTTCACAACAGCTCTGTTCTCTTAATCACCACACACCTTAATTGTCTTTTCTTCTTTCCTGTGTAAAGCACTGTCATATAAACGCCATCAACATGCTCACCACCATTAAATTGTATTTTTTTCAATTGTTTACCATAAACAGGGCTGCTGTCTTGAAGAATCTTAATCTTTGATCATCTTGTGCCGAGTCTCCGTCAAATAGCCAACAAGCCATCAGCTTTGTAATACCTATACACGTACTTTTCTTCGGAAACGTTCATAAAACAAGTTATATCCTGTCCATGCATGTTTTTTAACTCGAACTCGAGTAAAAAACGTATGTAAAAAGCTAGGAACAGCCCCTTAAAACATGTTAGACATAAGAGAGAATTGCATTCTGTCTGTGCATCTCTGACTGCATCCTGTTTTTTCCCCAGAGAGAGAGAAGATGCGTCGACCGCCGCGCTGCAGTTGACTGTATTCAAGTACACTCAGCGGAACCAACAATATTTAAATCGACAAAGGCGGCAAAAAGTGGTCATTTGAAAACATAACTCATTCATAAACACAATCACTGCTGCTGGGGGGAGTTTGTTTTGTTTACAAAACTTTAAATGGCAGGTTTTCTTGTTTATAAAAACAACAAAATGAGATGGACGATGAGATTATTAAAATAAACTAACAATTACAATACAGGCCTGAAATGAATACAATGTCCATAAGTAGTTTTAAAAAACACGTGTTTTAGAGCCTCGTCGGCGTAGACTAATAAAAAATCTATTTAAATGGTGACTTGAGAGAATAGTTAACTAGTTTTAGGAGTTTGTAATAATTAGCAAATATGGGGCTGATGGAGGATACAGTCATTATCTTAGGATCGCAGGTAATGTTTTACAGTGTCTTTTAATAGTTGCTATGGTGATAAGGATTGAGCACGTGATTGATTTCTTTTCTTTTCTAACCCGTGCGAGCAGCTAGTCTTTTTCTTTGGCGGCTGGATCTTCTTCGTGAAGCAGCTCTTCAAAGACTACGAAGTGCACAATACCCTGGTCCAGCTGATTTTCTCCGTGACCTTTGCCCTGTCATGTACCCTCTTTGAACTAATTATTTTTGAGATTTTGGGAGTGCTCGACCTTGATTCGAGGTTCTTCCATTGGTACATCGCCCTCTACTGTATTCTTTTTATGACCATCGCACTGATTCCCTTTTACATTGGCTACAACGTCATTTCGAACCTTCGCCTGGGCTGTTCCACCTCCGTCTTAAGGTCCCTCTCCGTCCTCGCCTGGTTTTTGTATTTGTATATGTTTTGGAAGGTCGGTGACCCGTTTCCAATCGTCTCGCCAAGACATGGCACATTCTCCATGGAGACAGGCTGTCAGCCGCGTTGGCGTTATTGGAGTTACCGTCATGGCCTTACTCTCGGGCTTTGGTGCTGTTAACTACCCATACACATCAATGGCGCTGTTCATCCGTCCCGTCAAGCCCACAGACATTTCCGGCGTGGAGAGGAAACTCAGCCAAACTCTGGACATGATTTTAATAAAAAAACGACGGCTCATGATCAATAGCCGCTCGAAACAGGCGTCCTCCTCGGGACTCTTTTCGTGGAACATTTTCTCTTCCTCCCGGACCGACTTTAACGTTCTCCGCGATGAAATCTCGTCCTTGGAAGAGCTCTCCCGTCATTTATTCCTGGAAATTGTCGAGCTCCGAAACATGCAGGAACGCGCCGAATGGAGCCGGACGTGGAAGGGAATTTACTTTAACTTTTTGGGATACTTTTTCTCCCTCTACTGTACCTGGAAAATATTCATTGTAAGAAGCCAAAAAATTCAAATTTCAATTTATTTTTAAAAAGTCTGTTTCAAAACCTCTGAAAACTCCGGGGTGAAGAGGAGAATTCGAATATTCGACGGGTTTTAATTTTATTCAAATTTCCCCTGTGGCGTTCTTTATGGTTTTAACGGTATCCCTAATAACAATAAACAATTTTCTATTCTTATTTCTACCCTCCAGTGTACAGTGAACATTGTCCTAGACCGAGTAGGCCGTGTGGACCCTGTCACCCGCGGTCTTGAGATTTGCGTCCACTGGATGGGCCTAGAAATGGACGTGCGCTTCTGGTCGCAGCACGTCTCCTTCATCCTCGTCGGATGTATTGTAGTCACCTCAATTCGCGGTCTCCTCCTCACCCTCACCAAGTTCTTTTACGCAATCAGCTCCTCGAAAAGCTCCAACATCATCGTTCTCGTCCTCGCCCAAATCATGGGAATGTACTTTAGTCTCCTCTGTCCTCCTCATGAGGATGAACATGCCTTCCGAGTACCGCATAATTATCACCCAGGTCCTCGGAGACCTTCAGTTCTCATTCTACCACCGCTGGTTCGACGTCATCTTCCTCGTCTCCGCCCTCTCCTCCATTTTATTCCTCTTTTTGGCTCATAAACAAACGCCAACGGCCCATTTAACTTGACCAAATTATTAATAAATTTGAAATTAAAAAAGATACAAAAAAGTACATTTTTCATGTTTATTCAAGTTGTCGCTCATATTTACAGTCATACTACCCAATCCTGAACCTAAGTCGACATTTTTGTTTTGTCTTTAAACCCCTAACCTACGATTTCTTTTAAGTCTAAACAATCAACTTAACTATTCTGTAACTATTTTTACTCTAAAATTAGTTTAGCAAACAAAAAAATGATTATTTTATCAAGTAATTGTTTATGTTTCGTTCTAGGACTAGACACTCAGCTAAATAATTTGTTAAATCATTCAAAAATCAAAAAAAAAAACAGAGATTTTTTTTCTTATCAGTCAGTCAAACTTATCATTACAGCTTATCAAAAACAAAAAATAATAATAACACACTGGTGGTTTCAAAAAAAGAGAAAGGAGGAAGGGATAAGGTTACAATAACTTTTAGTGTTTTTATGCTATTTCAATTAATCAATCACACGATCTTTCAATTTATTGTGTAGACACAATATTTTCATTAGATTTTTATGTAAATTTTGAGAATAGACTGGTGTTTAAAGATAAGAAGAATGAAAGAAAAAACTGGATGCAAATTTAGAAGGGGCGGGAATTATGTGTTCTTAGCTTATTTCTTTCATTTTAAAAGTTAAACGCTTGGGGTTGCGCAGGATTAAACTGAAACTGTTGCGGCGCGTTGGGGTCTACGGTGGGAGCGACTTTGGTGTCTTCCTCTTCAGAGCCAAAGTAGTCTTCAATCATGTCAAAAACTTTGCGGTAAATGTCCATGTTCTCGTGCGACTGAAGGAACTCAATCTTGTCCAGGCCTGAAGAAGAGGAAACAACCATATTTTAAATACCATGCACTATAATCGAACTTGGAGGAAATCCTTGAGGGAAATACTTACCGTAGCATTCTTCTATCATAACGGCAAACTTGTTGACTCCCCCAATGGCTTGTGCGTCGGCCTGTCCCACCTTCAAAATGTTTTCGAGCCCGTTGAGCGCCACCTGTATGATTTTGACGTCCAATCGCGGTGAGGAAGTCGCACAAGGGCGGGATGCAGCCTTGGTCGACCAAGTAGCGAATCTGGTCGGGACTCCCTCCGCTTGTCGCATTGACAACGGCCCAGGCCGCTTCCTTCCTCGTTTTAAATTCCCCACTCTTCATGACTTCAATCAGGGTGGGGAATACGTTGGCGTCAATTACAGCCTGGATCTGCTGGCGATTTCCGGCCGAGATGTTAGAAATGGTCCACACCGCTTCTTTCTTGATTGACTCCTTGGAGGAGGTGGACATGAGGTGGAGGAGACACGGGAGAGCACCACAGTTCAGGATCACTTGAGTTTGAACGTCGTCCCCGGTGACAATGTTCCCCACGGCACGGAGCGCGGCGGACACGACGTTCTGCTGGGGATGCATGAGGAGCTCGACGAGACGGCGACACACGCCAGAGTCAATAACAGCCTGGATTTTCTCGTTGGGGCCGTCACTCAGGTAGCTCGTGGCCCAGCAAGCGTCTGTCAGAACGTCAGCGTCGCTGTGGAACAGAAGCCGAGCGAGGACGGGCAGGCAGGGCGACACTTTGACAAACTCGACAGGTGGATTCTTGCCGCGACAGAGGTTGCTAAGCGCCCAAACTGCGTTGCGCGTCATCGTAACGCGACTAGAACGGGATACAAGCCTGGAGAAAAATTATAGGAAAAGCGTATTTCCGGTTCAGAATTTTAAAGAAAAAAATGGCTATTTTCAGGCATTCACACAGGCTTCCATTCTTACTGGAGAAGAGGAGTGAGGACACCTTGTTGAAGGACATAGTCTCTGCACTGGGGTGAGTCGCCAGCAATGTTCCCGACCGCCCAGAGGCTCTGCTCTGCGACGTCCTCATACGGGGAGCCCAATAGTTGAATGAAAATGGGAACAGCACCGGCTTCAATGACGATATGCGTCTGCTCTGAGGTTCCAGAGGCGATGTTTGTCAGAGCCCAAGCTGCCTCAAACTAAAATAAAATAATTCCCGAGCATCCCGCAACACAAAAATAAAAAATCAGTCATACGCGCACACCATTCAAATATTTAACTCAAAAAGGCAAAAGTATTCACAAAGCAAGAGAGAAAAAACGGCGCCAGACCTGCAGTTGGCAGTTGCTGTCGTTTCGCAAAAATTCAACGAATTTCGGGACGATTCCTGTTTGAATAACAGCGTTTATGGGAGGGCAGGGTTCGCGGGAGAGGAGCTTCCGAACCTTCTGAGTTGCCATGAGCTGCTCATCTATATCCGGAGAGAACAAGGAGGACACAATGTCTTGTGAGATAACTGCTCCGCCTTGGTTCATTTCCTCTTCGGGAGCGACTTCTCCATCCTCAAGAGCGTCGGGCAAGTTGACATTTCGCTTTTTGAAGAGCTGCTGCTCTCGCTTCTGCTTCCGGAGCTGGAGACCCTCCTCCTCTCTCCGACGCCGGAGTTCTTTCGAGTCCAACGCTGAGTTTTTATACCGTTGCTTGTGGTTCGACGACATTTTAACTAAACCAAAACAAATAATCAAATTACAAACTAAATTCTTGTACAAATCAGCTGAGAGCTAGACCACATATCCTCCACACACTTGACTGGACGCCTCCACAAAAAAACCAGGCTGATTTTTATTGATTCCCTAAACTGTACAGCCATTTAAAAAAACAATTGTTACCTTTTTAACTGCCCGTCTGCTGTTTTATCTTCCAGATAATCTAACTGCGAGGGATATCTTCCTTCTTGTCTTCGTTTCCTCCGAAAAATGAAAGTAGTTTTTTTCTCCTAGTCAAGTAAAGTACACCCTCCAACACCAGATAAAACACAAGAGGGTATCAAAAAACTGTCTGTTCTACGTCCTTTTTCACTTGTAAGCTCGTTTTGTCCAGGAAAAAAAATAAACAAGTTGACGATAGTCACAATAAAGTAAACAATGAGCTTTTCTTTGTTCGGTAAACGTATTCAAATCTCGGTCAAAACAGTGATTCCTCCATGGCAATTTTATTGTTGAACGATTAAACAACTGCGACGAGGTGTTTTTTTTTATTTTAGTCTACTCGCGGTTTGGAGTAGTGGTGAGAGGAGAGATGGCATGGCCAAGACACAAGAAGCAAGGCATGATGGTTGTCGCACTCGCAGGATGGAAATTGGATACATATTTTTTTTTCTTCTCAGCTTATTCAATAACAATGGGGCCGTTCACTATTCACTTGCAAATATTTTTTTCATCCAATTAAAAAAAAAGATTACAACCCAGCATTGGAGTAAATCATGTTTTCTAAGCTAAGACACCATTAAAAAAATTATTTATTTGTTAATTGTATATATGTAAAGTATGAACAGCCCCAAACCTTTATGCAATCATCAGAAAGAACGAAAAGGTAGAAAGAAGAAAAAACTGAATGTAGCCAAAGAATGGGGCTGTTCCTTTCAAAACAGCTGTTTATATCTAATCCATCAGCGTTCGTTCAGAGTCAAAGCAAGCTCGATTCATTCATGGACAGCCCCTCGTAGTTCCTATCACAAAGCAAAATCCTTACAAAAGACTAGAAAAAACGGTGTGCACATAATTTTTTTTCAACACAAAAAAATATCAAATTGATTTTTTTTTCTTGTGCGTTATGGATTCAACTTTTTTTTTAAATAACAAAGCTCTTCGCTCACGTTGTCATTTTGTTTTGATCCTCGTGCCGCTGGTTTATTCGCAGTATAAATTTCATAACATAAAAAAACCTTAATTAATGAAACCATAACATAAAACAGGCTTATCCTGAAACGCAACAGCTTATCGAGAGTTCGATAACCACGCAGCAGTGTTCTACTAACGACCTTTGACATTTGTTTGCTATACCAACTTATACCGTGCCACGCGCTACGCAACGCAGCGTATAGCAAGCAATAGGCTACCTATTTCTTTGCAGATTGCCCCAAAATCAGAATAGAAATGAATTAAGCTTATCTCTATAGGCTGGCCGTTGTAAATCGATAAGAACAAAAAATGGATTGCTCTCTCGGTGGATTGCCGTTTTAATAAAGATTTGTTTTGAAATCAAACTTTTATTTCCAATTTTTTATAAAGGTTTTCAGCACACACTTACGTATTTTAATGTAAGGTTTAAAAAAAGAGAATGATTTCTGGAATGGAAATGTAATCACGGGTTTTTAAATATATGTAATTTTGATTGAATAGAACTTTTTCTTTACACGCAGTCTTGTTTCAGGATTTATAAGGGCGAGACATAAGTTGTTTTCTATTTTATAACACGATAAATTGTGTGTACACGTTTTTCAGTTTAAAGTTCAATCAAAATTCTAAGTTCATTCATACTCCACGCATTATATAATCAATCAATCAATCAGTGTCAGTTTCAGTCGTGTGTTTAAAGAAAAAAGAGGTTAACAGGTTAAGAGAAATGTATAACAAAAGAAGAAAAAAATTAATTGCATCTCTTTTTACAAAATAGCAGCACCATATTTTTCGCCTCATTCTTCTCCTGTCCAAATAAATATTTTTTTTATCTCGATTTTTTTCTTGTTCTTGCAAGGAAAACAATGTCAGTTTTCTTCTTTAAAAATCAGGTACATTTAAATAAATAAAACGATATCTCGGATTTTATTTTATGTGCGTCTTAAAATTCAAAAAATAAAATAGACTTCTTCCGGTTTGCCCAACTTCGTTCGGAAATTATTTTTAAATGGAAGACGCGTCCTTTGGAATCCTGCTAAGGAATGGGAATCCCCTGCCCCAGTAGTAGAATGGAGGTCCAATTGTAAAGCAGTACTTTTGTTCCAGAGGCTCCCTTCCGTCCACCCAGTACATGACATAAAAGTTGCACATTTCGTCGAGATTCGTAGGGCCGACCTTTGTAATCCTTGTCCTGTCGCTGACCATGGTGCACCTTGCAGCAAGCACGTCCCCTTTGACAACCGTCATGTTTCTCTGCTCTACCGGGTAAAACATTTGGGGTTCAAGAGGATTCTTCTTGCCGATAAGCGTCCATTCCTCGTCTCTAGCGCCGTTTCCTCGGACTCTGTAGCCAGAAACAACCCGCCCGAGGGAGTGGGTATGGGTTCGAAAAGCAAATGGGTGGAGCACCTTGTTCTCTTTGATTTCACACGCGGATTCCATGAATTCCGTGGATTTGGGCATAATATAGCCATTTGTCCCGAGGAGGAAGACGCCAGCTGCTTTTGGCTGGGGAATGTCGGTGTATCTCAGGATCACTCCGGAGGAGTCCGTATTTCCTGCTTCAAATGTTGATACGTCTGCATAGTGAACTTGAAGGACGAGATATTGAATTTTCGACTCCCCTCCGACCTGGAATGCGACTTGGGGAGGGAGTTGCAGGGGCGGTGCATCTCGAGCCCATGCGTAAATGATTTGCGAGCCTTTCGCACAAGGCGCCCCACGTTTGAGGCCTTGCTGGTGACTCGTCGCCATTTCCCCGCAGTCCCAAACTTCCTCGCTCGTTCCAGGGGATAAGCATCCAAAAAGCTGCAACACACAATGAATAAATTTGCATTTAAATTTGTTTTTCTCACATTGCCCCAAAAGTTATTAATAATTAAAAAGCTACTTACAAGCATGTGATGAGCAACATGCATGGTCGCATTAGGAGTGAAGCCAACAATGTAATGATTCTGTGTAGGGTCCACTCTTATCGGAGTGCACAGATAAGTCTCGGGCTTTGTTGGCTTCACCTCTGGCATGAGAATGGCAAACTCATCAATCGTCCCGTCAAGACCTCCACCGTTGCTGCTTCCACTTACACCCGCCACCATCACAACAGCTAATCCTACAATTAATATTTGTAACTGTTTCCTCCTCAACTCCTCCATTTTCCTCCACTTTCACTTGCAAATCACGTCCAAAAAAACTGCTACAATTTTATAGCCAAGAAATACCCAAAGATCTCAAATTTAATTGGGATTACGTGACAACAACAATTGTTTTATTTAATTCCTTCCTGTCAACGGCCTGTAGCTCTTGTCATTTATCTTGTTTCTCGATTATGGTCTATACAAAAATAGCTTCTCAATGAAACATACAGCTTGTGTGGGTAGCTAAACCACAAGATATGAAACAGGAAGTTTACTCGCCGTATGGTTCGCAAATTTGCTGGAAAGAATTTTTTTGTTTTTTTAGCTTGCGTAGGCGATGACGTCCTCGACGAACACTCCCGACAGGTATCTCAAAATATAATAAATTTTCTCGGAGTAACTCGGCAACGAAGGGATACCCATTCCCATTAACAAGTCTACGAAAGAAGTCCTGCAGGGGTGGGCGTCTTACAAAGAAATGACGACGAGATGACAAGCTAAAATAAAAAGCTTGTTGAATGAATGAATGATGTATCAATGCGAAAAAAACATATACGGTTTTGTTTGAAGAAGCTTTCTAGCATGACTTCGCCTCTGGGAAATCATGGCCCACTTACTGCTAAAAAAATCAACAGCTTCATGAAAGATGTTCAATTTCAATGCAAAAGACTTTTCGTCATATCCCCTCCTCCTCCTCCCTTTCATTTCTATCGCGTGTACTCTACAGCAAGTACTCTACATTGTTTAACAACGCAATAAGGAGGGTAACAATGTTGAGGAGGAAACGCTCCTTGCGCACTGCGTGGCCACTTGTTGTCGAGAGACGAATTTGTAAGACGAGTGAACAATCTAATTGACGACGAAAGCTAGGCTTTGACACTTTTACTCGTACAAAGACAATGATAGAGACAGACAAGACGTATACTTTCATGGTTGGATGATAACGCATAAAAAGTTTTTCGTCCTGTATAAAAAACTAAATTTAACCACGAACAAATATGGCTAATGGCTAACCAAATTTCTTCAAATAGCTTTGAAAAAAAAAATCACTTATGCAAGAGATGCATTTTAAAATGGCCAACAAGGTTAATAAATATTTCTGTATGAAATTATTAGTGAAAAATTAAATTCTCTTAAAGACAAAAATGTTCTTGAATGTAAGTATTTTAAAAGGCTTGTTTAATATTTCCCTCCATTTGCCTTCGTGAGAAAGAAAAGACAAAAGCATTGGTTACGTTTTATATCAGTCCTTACAAAGATAACACAGATTTCGGTAAGACCAAACTGTATACAATCCCTAAATTAAAAACTTCTACTGCTTACTCTACTCATCTATATTCTACACATGGTTATACATTTTTTACAGTTTAAAATATATTATTACTCTTTTAAATATTTTTCTTATGAATAAAAGAAACACAACAAGAAACATTTCAAGATAAGTACTAGTTTTCACTTTAAAATACAATTGTTTTATCATAATTTTACGCATGTTACCTACCGCATAATAAATGTTTTACTTTCTGAAAGAAAATAGGGAAAGTGTTAATTATATTGCGCAGCTAATTTTAGATTTTTACTTTGAGCCACTCTTGTCATTTATCTTTTTTTAGTTTTTTATTCCATACATGCATCACTGAGGGGAGAGGGGAACTTTGCAGAGGAGACAGGAGTCGTCGTCGCAGATAAAAAAGGAGACATGGCTTGACCAGAGGAGAAAAGGCCGTAGCCATATTCTGTTTGGGAGGAGCACCGATTTTTAAAAAATATATAAACAACTTTGGGATACCGACATGGACCAAAGGCGTGTCTTCTTTAAAAAAATGAATTCATTGTGTATACCGTAAAATAATTGCATTTTAAAAGCCAAAACGATGGTTAGGCACTCACGAAAATAATTTGAACTGACCACCGGGACGAATATGTACAAAATGTCATAAAATATGTAATTACAGGGGAAAAAATGGCGGCGCTTTTTTAAACTATGTCATCAAGGGAACTTTGTCGTCCTTGGCGTTTGAGCTGTGGTGGGGAAGAAAGCGGTCAGCTCGACGCTGGACAACCATTGCCCTGAACATAGTCAGGCTGGAAAGGGCGGACAAGACTATCATGAAGGTCAACATAGCACCCCAGCCGTAGTGGTCCGAGATGTAGCCTACGATAGGACCTAAAAACAAGAGTTATTTAACCTTAAAGTTAAACCGTCATGTCATGAGCATAATCAAAGTGTAAAAGTGCGTTAATTTACCTTCTAAAACAGCTCCGAAGGTGCCAACACCGTTGATGAGTCCAGTGACCGCTGCACCACTTCGCATTCCATTCGCCTCGCCCATTTTCATCGAGAGGGAGCCTGCGAGCAAGCTATCCGCCCCACCATTTGTCGCCCCCGCGACGAACATAAATGCCGCGTTGTAGAAAAAGCCTAGCTTGGCTGTAACTGCAAACAAGGCCATTGTAATGCTTGAAACGCTCACAAAGAGCCACATCCCGAGGAACGTGTTTTTCTTAAACTTCCGGTCGAGAATGTAGCCAATTGCAGGGCTCCCTAGACTGCCTCCAACGTCAAAGATCGTTGAAAAGAGACCTGCCTGAGCGACCGAGTACTGGAGATAGTGAACAAGGAAGATTGGGAGCCAGAGGGTCATACAGTATCGGACTACTTTGAGGCAAAGGACTGTTCCGGTGACTTCCGGTACGGCGGGAATTCGCCACAGCGTCCAGAATCCCCGACGAGAGGGCTCTTCGCCGATAACCTTGGCGACAACTTCCTTTCCAGGAACGCTGACGTGTTTGTCTTCAGGGCTGAGAAGAACGCAGTAGACTAAGACGCCTAGGGCTACAGCGACAACGCTGCTGGGCAGGAATACCATTCGCCAGCCGTAGGAATACTGTAAATGAACGGCGAGAGCGGTTCCGAAAAAGCCTCCGACGTAGACCGACGTTGAGAGGATGCCAATCACGGTGTTGAGGCTTTGGTCGGGATACCAGGCACAGACAGCCTTGCAAATGGCAGGCCAACAGGGCCCCTGTGTGATTCCGTTGATGAACATGGTGACAAGAAGGAGGCTGTAGTACTGCCAAATCCCAAATGTGAACATGGCCGTTCCCCCAATGCTGAGACAGAGGGCGATGGCCAATCGAGATCCAAGACGGTCACCAAGCCCACCGCCAAATACTTGAATAAATGCATAAGGGAGGAGGAAGGCAACGTCCATCGCTCCCAGTTCGGTTTTGGACAGAGAAAACTCCTGCTCCAACGAGGGCTTAATGATGCCAATCGGCTTGCGGAGAAAGTAAACGACGGCATACGAGATCCAGGCGGTGACAAAGACGACAATTTGGTGTCGCCGAAGAAGCGGAGGGGCTGTCATTTTAATTTTTCTTTAAATGTTGTATAAAGCGTCAAGTACACCACGGGTCACTGTGTCACTCAAATTGCTACTCGTGTCAGATTCGATGAAGGGATCCTCGAGAAAACCCGCCGCGGGGTTGTTGATCGTCGACTCCGAGGGAAAGTCGGAGTATAGCGAGGGCGAGGCTGGCTTGAAGAAATGCGAGTGGAGGTTCAGAAATGATAAAAGCTGGGGTGGTACTGGGCTGAATGTGAGCATAGTCTGGAGATAGACCTCCAAGCTTGTCCGTCTCGACTCGAGCACCTTAACCGAGGAGTTTCTCACTTTTTTTGGAGGGAAGCAGGGGACGTCACTCCCAAATTGCTTGCGCAACTGAACCAAAACACAAAAAGGTAATTAGGAAATGATGAAAAATTAATTGGCCATTGAAGAAAAGTGAAGGTTGTTTTTATTTTACCTGCTTGTGCAGCTGAAGGAAGTCGGAGTAGCGGCGGTCTAGGAAGAAGACGTCGTCATGCTGGGGACTGTGGATTTCGATGCGGTACGTGTGATACTTTTTGTTCCTCCCTCGGATCTCGACGCACTGGTAACTCGGGATAAATGCTTTGATCATGGCATCCTGTGGTGCAACTTGACTACAACACGGCAATGACAAACCCTGACTTCCATTCTAGTGACGTGGTCTCCATTCCACAAAAGACATGATCATCATCAACTAAAACATTCTAGTTTTTTATTTACACAGCTGACAAGAAAAGTGTTGACAGTTTGATCAGGTTTTCAATTAAAGTAAACGAAAACTGGCGACAAAACACTGTTCATTAACTGGAGGCACTGGAGGATAACTGCGCACTAAGCAAAAGTTTTTTTAGTCTATGACAAAAAAAAAGATAATATTTTCAGGTGCTCCTGTAACATTTTTCGAGGATTTCTGTATTGATTTTATTCAAATCTGGGGAATTCAGAAGCTTCCCGCCGAGTCTCGTTTGAAACTGAGAACTCGTGTGTTGAAGAAGAATGTGCAGTGCAGCCTGAAATGATCAAAAGCTTGTATGGTGTTTAGTTGTTGTAACAAAGAGAAAGGAATAAAAGCATGAATGAGTCATGTATCATGATGATAAAAAAAATTATTATACAAACTTTATCGCCAGCTAATTTGCATACTTTTGCAAATTTTGAAGAACTGAGGTAAATCCATTTTTTACCTGGAAATAGCCTTATGTCGGTGTTTTCTACTGATGGTCGTGAGCGAATCTTGGCGAACGTGCGACCACGCGTACAAATTCTGCGAGATGTTGTCTATCTAATGATTGTGCGCAATTTCGTAGCTAGCAGTCTGACATTAGAGTGTGACTAGACAAGTTTGCTAAGGATGACAATTTTTTCTCTCCGAGCACAAAAATATCTTTACGACGAATTTGTTTATTGTTATTATTTTAATTAAGAACAAGATAATCTGTCGAGTGCATGAGAACATTGCTGAAAAACTGTTATACAAGAAAATTAGCACCAAAAAGTCAATTTAAGGACGAACGAATTCGATGGATCCTTGATCAGCAATTTTTATTTGCCAGTACGGAAAGCCACTGAAAAAAAATACAAATTTTTATTCGGATGAGTTATTATTAGGAGTTTGCAAGAATAAGTAATGGTTAAAAGTTCTTACATGGACTGAGAGGACGCCATGGCTGAAGCAGAGGATCCACCAAAGCCTCCTCCTCCGTATGGAAATCCATAGCCGAATCCAGATGCACCGGCATTCGCACTTGCAAACGATGAGGACATGCCGGCACCGTAGTAACGACCTTCTCTCAATGTTCCATCTGAAAAACGGCAGGATAAAAGAATAAAATTCAAAATGGAACTAAAAAATATGGCATGTCTCTACTTTCAATTTTCTCGTCAAAATACATACCTTCAACTGCTTTTGGGATTGGCGAGGAGACTACAGATCCGGCCAAGATCAAAACAGCCAAGAAAACCCAGGAAACAGCCATTTTTCAGGAACTCTGAGAAATTTGAGAAAGATGTTGTGTAGGCAACTGAGAGTTGGTAACTGATATCCAAGTCCTCTTTCGCACACAATTTTTATACTCAACGTTTTCCGGAACCTCCAACGGTTTGGGTTTGAAAAAAGCCTGAAATAAACCTGATTTCGAAATAGACCTTTTTCAATAAACGGACCTTGGGAATTCCGTTCTTTATTTTTAGATGGCTCAGGTATACCCATAGAATAAGAAGAATAAGGGAAGAATAGTAGTAACAGTAACAAGTATGGATAAAAGGGTGACTGTTGTACCTGACCAGTGTATCCATGCCGTTTATTTTAGGAGTCTTTCTACAGTTATCTGTATTGAAATATATCGTAATTGAAATTGTTTATTAACTACGCATTGAGTGTGTGTACCTCACTAGTTCATATTATATACTCTAAGTTTATACCTTTTGTTATGCTTTCGGAATTTCCAGGTTAAATTTAATCTTTTGAACTGCTTAAAAATTGTACATGCTAAAAATAGGCGTTAAATGCGTAGGTCATTTTGGATTGAGTCCTGGATTGGTGCGAGATCCGTACCTTTGGCTAGCTATTCTGCAGACAACATCACTTATGGATTTTTGTACGATGAAGAATATAGTTGTGACAAGAACGGGCTTGAGTAAAAACATATGCAAATGTAGTTTTATATGTTATATGGCATAAAATTGAAATATGTGTATTTACTTTCATATCCATGAATCATTTATCCATTTTATATTTTCCATGTCCAGAAAGGCAGATGATATGAAATAATATGCACCACAAAATGAATTGTAATCTGTGCAAGATGCGAAACAGAAAAGAAACAAAAGGATAAATGAATAATATTTAATAACAAGCTAAACACGGCAGGGTCTCCTCCGCCTCCGAATCCTCATCACAACTGGATCCATCAGTCAAGAGTAGCAACACGTGTGAGCGATTTTCCGCTTAATTCCTCCCAAAGCCCCTCCATCGAGCTGCTACTTAACAGCATCAAATTTTCATGGCGAGACAGAAAAACAAGACGTAAAATTTATTTACACAGCTCCAGAGAGAGTCATGTCATTTCACTTCTCCAAATGCAAAAATCTAAAATCCCTGTCAAGAAAGTATTACCCACATTTTTATCCTTAAAAACCCCGATTAATTGAAAATGATACACTTTCTTAAATACAGCACGTGTGTCAACAATAAAAAAAACTTTTTAAGCCTTTCTCTCCTACAGAATAAAAAGTTAACTTTTTTACTTTTCACCCTAAAAAACGATTTAATTTTTTGGCTGAGTAAAAGTCAGTCTCGTTTAGGAAAGTTTTTCCTCTCTCTCTCTCTCTCTCTCTCTGAAATCTGAAGGGGAAACAAATTTTACACCCTGAAAAAGATATTTTCGAACAAAGAGTCCTAAATAGCAGCTAATCTGACAAAGCTTGAAGAGAGAGTCATGTCATGTCATTTCACTTCTCCAAATGCAAAAATCTAAAATCCCTGTCAAGAAAGTATTACCCACATTTTTATCCTTAAAAACCCCGATTAATTGAAAATGATATACTTTCTTAAATACAGCACGTGTGTCAACAATAAAAAAACTTTTTAAGCCTTTCTCTCCTACAGAATAAAAAAAGTTAACTTTTTTACTTTTCACCCTAAAAAAACGATTTAATTTTTTGGCCAAGTAAAAGTCAGTCTCGTTTAGGAAAATTTTTCCTCTCTCTCTCTCTCTGAAATCTGAAGGGGAAACAAATTTTACACCCTGAAAAAGATATTTTCGAACAAAGAGTCCTAAATAGCAGCTAATCTGACAAAGCTTGAAAAAAAGAAAATTTTACGCAACGAGATACAAAAGTACAACAAAAAGATATTTTTATATGTAATACAGGCTGTTACGCACAAAAAAAAAGACCTAGGGTGTTTTTCAGGGTGGAAAATTCTTTCCAGGTCTGGCCAATCATAAGCCCTAAACAGCTACAAAATATGTACAACTTGACAATATCTTTTATTCCGAAAGATTTTCCAGCCATGGACACGTACCCTTGCCTGCTTTTTTTTTCAAGCTGACAACCGAATTATCATCGGATTTATAATCCAGTAGGGCAGTCAAGGGTGGCGCGGTGTTGTGTTTTTTTATACGTAACTTGATATTTTGATATAGATATCCTGTCTTAACTACTCCTTTTTTCTATTTTGTCAAGAGGGAGAGAGAGTGATGCTTGACGTTTGCAAATGAAACGAGACACTTTTTTTTTATTCTGACAGGGATTATTATATCACGTTTAATCTTAATCAAAACACCATCTCGGTTTACAAAGTCTAAAGCCGGCTAAATAGCCAGACCACCTGGAAGATAAACAGAAAAGTTATCTAAACAAAATATTACTGATAAGCCGATTTAGATTTCGTTTTTTTGTACTGTACAGGTGTAGAAAAACAGAGAAAAGAGAAGAAAAAAAACTTGGAAAAGCAAAAGCAATATCGATCTGGTCTAGAAAAAAAGAAGAGAAAAGAGCCTTTTTTCTCTTTTTTTCTTGTTCGGTTTGCTCTCAGCAAATATTTAGCTTTCTCTGAAGCGCTCCCTATTTTTTTTTGTGTTTGGTGTGACGGGAGTGTTGGGTAAAATTTTAATAAAAGAGATCTCCTAAATTTCCTTCTATGGAGGAGGGGGAGGGAGGGAAAATGTGTATCCACACATCTCGTTTGGATTGGTATGCAGCGCACAAGTTTTTAATATCCTTCGCGTTCGCATTCCTTTCCACTTTTATTTGCTTTCTCCGTCGTGTGGTCCTCTTTCCTTTTGCTTTCCCATCTCTCGCTCCCTGACTTGGCACCCCGTCGGCTGCGTCAATATTAAAAGCCAGGCTGTCTTTTTAATAAAAAAAAGAAGAAGCAAACGCGGCGAAGAGCTCCTCTCGTAATCCGAAATTTATTAAAATTTTCTGGAAAGACGGGAGACCAAGAAAGAAAAATACGGGGAAAATATATCCAAAGAGAAATTTTCAGAGGACGAGTGAATTTTCCGGGGTAAAATGAGATTTTGCTTGTTTATTTGTTGATTTTTGCTTCTACACACACAAAGGATGGTAAGATCATGGCTGGATTGTGAAAGATAAGCGGATATAGATTTTTTATAGGTATAGACGATATGATAGAAAAAAATGTACAGCTTATCGGTTTTTTATCACGGATCGCTAAAGTACGAGTTTTGCATAAGGTAAAGCTTGTCGATAGGGTTGATTTGGGAGTACGACGGGAGGACGCCGTGGTGGTGGGGATGATGGTGTGACTCTGAGCTGGAGCCACCAGGTGTCGACGACGGGTGAGGTGGATGGTGGGGATGATGGTGACTCGGGTTGCTGTCCATTGGATGGAGCTCGGGACCGGAGTCGTCAAGGTTGTCAAGGCCTCCGGTGGTGGAGTCGTCCAGTGAAAGCTCTGAGCTGCAAAAACTTTCAGCTGAAAATTTTCAAAGATAAAACCGGAGAAACCGTTAGATGTTTAGTTTAAAATGTAGTTTTAACCTTTGACCATGTCTTTGCTAACCTTCAGGAGAATATGGCATGTTTGGATTGAGAGGCTGGCTGCCTGATGGAGTAAACGGGTCATCAGACTGGCCCTCAAAGTAGTGGCCTGCATCATTACTGCTTGTATCACTTTTCCCCTTTTCGTCTTTGTCCCCTTGGCCCTTACCCTCCCCTTTTTCTTTGTCCCCATCCCCTCCACTCCCTCCACCCTGTTTTGCCTTCCTCTGTAGCTTCTTCATCTTGGCCCGCTGGTTCTGAAACCAGACTTGGACCACTCGAACACTCAGTCCTGTTTCTTTGGCAAGTGCCTCCCGCACCTTTCGACACGGCTTTGGGCTGATTTCAAAGCTCGCCTTGAACTGGCGGCGTTGGGCAGACGTTAAAATTGTTCTCGGCCGTTTTGGACCTCGACGCCCATCCCGCGGACGACTGTTTTCATCCCCAATCACGTCATGATCCTCACTTCCTCTTGGGCTGTTCGCAGACTGTTGCATAAGGTAAAGTTCTTTCTCAAAGTCGGCCCGGCAGTAAACCTGGCTTCCTCGCAGAATAAACTGTTCTCCTTTCTGAAGCGGGGACAAACACGCGGTACAGACGAAACAAGCCAGGTGAAACACTTGAGACTGAAAAAAAAATTTGATGTCACACAAAATTTCAGTTTTTTCTCAGTTCTCCCCATGCATAAATAAATGTCAAAACAATTTTTACGTAAAAATTTAGTTTAAAAAGTTTTTTTTTCTTACTGCGGCTCGCATGACAAGTTCTTGAGGAAGTACTCGCTCCGAACAGCGTGAGCACTTTACCCCAAAAATCCTGTCGTAGTCAGGTTTACAGTAGAGTTTTGAGTTCCGGTAGTAGCAGGAGTGACTCAAGGGACACCGACAAATGGAGCAGGACAGACAGTCCTCATGCCACGGCGTCTCTCCCACTTTGAGCAACCACCGGTCCCGAATCTTTTGACCGCAGCCTTCGCAAATTGCGTCCCCCCGAGAGCAATGAATTGGATCTGTTTTTAAATAAAATTTCAAAAAATACCCGTAAAAAATCAATTTCCATTTTAAAACCCACGTTCTTCTCCTTATTTTGACAGGCGAAAATATATAAATATACGGGGCAGGTTAAGATTTTTTATTACCTATTCTTTGTTGCTTTCCCATCGGATCGTCCTTCAAATCTTTAAATTCTAACATGATTTTTTACTAAATATGTGCGAATATATATATAATTAAGCTCGATAGTATTTCGTTTATATTTTTCGGGGCACTCTGATACAAAAAGGAAAGTTATTCAGTTACTTTAACATATTCTTTTTTAATTACTCTATGCATTTCACACCCACCCACACTCACACTCTTTCCTCATATTTTCAAGTCTTCTTCAGTATAAAATTCCGACCCCAACACGCACTTGAATTTTCACCACAAAACGACCCCGCTCCTATTCATTTCGCTCTCTTTGTCGAGACCGCAACCGGAAGTTGTTTGTATATAAAAAACACAGAAGGTTGCTAATTAGTCTATTAATTATCAACAAGTGGAAGGATTT